>CAKNXH010062674.1:182352-227117 GCA_932178445.1 Andricus quercusramuli
CCTCCCCCCAAAAAGTGTTACGTAATTTATGCACGAGCCCTTACATAACTCTGACAGTGTTCGAGTATCGGGTTACCTTATATACAATAAATTGTAAAATAATTTGAAAGCAGATAATCAAGAATAACCGGTTCCGTATATTCATCAGGTGAAGTGTGCTTTATGAATAGTGGATTATCATTAGTTAAAAAATGCAATGAAGTATAGATTTGTTAATTGTATTTATAACTCTATTGAACATAGAATGTGTATTATATATTTGAAAATTCTTCAGCCATGGCTCTGGAGTCTTTGAGAAATTGGCCTTTCCCTGAATGATAACTGTTTTTGATCTGTAAAAGAAAAATGTATTTGAAATTTAAGAACCTTAGATCATGCATATGTTGTCCATTGGTTTACAAAATGTTTTGTGTTATTGTATAAACTATAAATACAATTTTTCAAAAATTGTCATTGTTACATAATTATTAGTTTAAGATTCCATTTTAATCAAAGAAATATTGCCTTTAAACCTAATTTATTAAAAATAATATATAAAAGAGGTTTGGATAAATGATAAATTTCATCTATATTGAAATTTCGCCTATCGAAAAACATTTATTCACATATTTGAATTGAAGAATAGATATGATGTTCAATCCTTTGCGTAATTAGCGTCTGGAAATATGATGAAGATGAATGTGGTAACAAAAGTCAAGGATAACTTCCAGACAATTGTTGTTTTATTATTGTATGAAATTAAAAGGTATTGAAAATTACGTTTTGAAACCTCACTAGTTTCTTCATGAGATGGAATAGTAATGGAATTGAAACCAATCACAGAAAATTAATACTTTTGTGATAATGTTGTGAGTTCTCGTATAATGTGTGAGAAATTTGTTTAAAAATTATTATATAAAAATCCATAATTTATGTGTTTTTCTGGATTAGCCTGAAAATAATTTGAAATTGTTAAAAAGAATGCAATACAAATTATTTATCACTTGGGAATTTTTTCAAAGTTAGAAAATTAAAACATTATTTAATTTTGATACACACAATATATGCTCCGACTGTACACGAGTAATAATGTTTTAATTTCCCAACCTCTAAAAAATTTCCATATGCTGTGATTTTTATTGTTCCCTCTTGAAGACTGTCAAATTAATTTCAGGCTATTCCTAAAGAACACTCAAATTACGGATTTTTATATAATCATTTTTGTACAAATTTTTTGCACATTATACGAGCACGCACTACATTATCTCAACACTATTAATTTTCTGTGGTTAGTTTTGATTCCATTGCTATTCGATCTGATGAGGAACCTAGTGAGGATTCGGAACATCACTTTCAATACCTTTTATTTTTATGCAAAAATAAAGAAACAATTGTTTGGAAGTTGTCGTAGAATTTTGTCACGACATTGATTCATTTACACTTTTAATTTACTTTCCTTAAATCTTGGCGTTGCAATCGGTTATTTCTTTCAAATCTGACTTGTAATTAATTCAAACTTGAAACTAACATTTTTTCATTAATTCTTCTATTGAAGTAATTGACAGAAAACTCAAAATTCTCGAACTGAACTCAAAATTAGTACTTAAACACTTACCAAGTTTAACCATGGTTTAGTGAATCTGGAAACAATCTCTTTAGTCATCACATGGAACTGGCTTATTTCCAAATAGAGTACGGCACATTTCTTCAGAAACTGCCGAATTAATTAATAATAGAAGGCACATCGCCCCAATGCTGAGAGCGGCAAAGGATTTCATGGTAGCAGATTCTTCAAAAACAAAGATGATAAACATTAACCTCTCTACTTATCTAGGAAAACAATTTTTAAAACTGACATATAAAAATGCATTCGCTTTTCTAAGACAAACTTAAGTCACAAAAATGTGCTTTCCAATTATTTGTTAGATGAATTATTCATTTTTAATTTTTTAGAAACGGCATGAAATTTGTTTAACGGAAGAGGAAACTGTGCTAGAGAACGACACACCAAATTTCTAAATGTACTTTATAATTTCTAGGAAATTATTGAGAATAGTAATTTATGCTGCAGAATCCATTCAACTATTTGTGTTAAAAGACTGTTGATAAAATGCACATTAAGTTGCTTTAATGTTTTTGAGAAACAATATCGAGGTACGTTTCGTAGTCCTTCTCGATTTTCCAACAGGTAATCGCTACTAATTCCACCTGGTAGAAAAATTAGAGAAGACAGCACACTTATTCATAGTATATGATTCAAAATATTACATATTGACCTCCAGATGAAACCATTTCAATGAAGAATAGTACATTTGAATGTCCAACATTTTAATATGAAAGTCATGTCGATCATTGTAATGCTTAAAATCACTTTCTCCTTGACTCCCACAATTATTCCTTTTTTATATCTCGATACAATTGCTTCCAGTTCTGTTGAACATTGTGACAAATATTTTGGATAAAGTTTGGAGAACAAATTTATTTGCATATTCCAATAAGTTCAAATTAAGGGTCTTCTAGGGAGTAATGTAACCACGAAAACTCATCTGAAAAAATCGATTCCAAATACTAGCGCAACGAATGACTATCGGGGAGCAACTTTTTTCCTCTTGGCAGCTCAAATCCATACTTGAGGCAAAAAGTCCCTGCGCATCGTCAAAACTTGCGGTAAATAAATTAAATTCCTTAAATATTGCATCTCCAAAGCAGCAGAAGAAAAATAAACAGAACTTGCGCTATATTCAAAACAGACTAATTATTCCAACAGACATTGGAGTTTATTTCAGAATTTTTTGAGTCATTATTTTACATTCAATGTACTTTTTCTTTTTTAAGTATTTGTATAAAAATATATTTTTTAATGAGAGTCATTTGTCATGTTTTTTAATAATTTATTACAACTTTATGAAAATTTGCACTGGTTTGTCTGTTGGAATAACTTTTCTATTTTGAATATCGCGCCAGTTCTTCATTTTTTTCTGCTGCTTTGGAAATGCAGTATTTAAGAAATTTAACATATTTATCGTAAGTGTTGATAATCCGCAGGGACTTTCCGCCCCAAATATGGATTTGAGCTTTCAAAAAGAAAAAAATTGTCCCCCGATAATCATTCGTTGCTTTAGCATTTGTCATTAGTAATTTGAAAACCAAAAAAATATTTTTATGAGCGTGGTTAGTCGTCTAGCTTTTTAGAACAGTAAATGGAACCAGAAGCATAGAAAATATGAAATGAAAAATTTGTATTGCATAATTCTGGCTATAGATTAATCAATTTTGAAAGCAATCAAGCTTGAAAACAGTTGTTTTTATGCTTTTCTCTACAATTTTTTGAAATACTTATTGGTCGTTTTTCAAAACTCGCATGCCTGATTCGTTTTCTATATAAATTTATGTATTCATATGTTTTTAGATACACTTAATTTAAATTTCATATCAGTATTTTAGAATCTAAATTCACATCTAATAATCGTCTGATTTCAATTTATAAAGTGAGACCCTAAATAATTATTAATTGCCTTGAAATATCTCCATTACAGAATTCATCAAATATTTGATTCTTCGAACATTTTAAATATTATAGAATTAAATAATATTTAAAAAATGCCTTCTTTAATCAGCAATAAACTGAAAATAAAAAATATAAGTTTTTGTACAAAAAATGAACAAATGAGTGAACAGTTTATAGAGATTAAAAGTGCTTGATGTGTGCATGAATCATTGAAAATCATAAAGTTTGTATGATGATACTTGTGATTTGGCTACGAAATAATTATTTTTTATTGTTTCAAATAATTATTACGTTAGGCATAGTGAACGAAATTAGTACGTTATGCATAGTTTTTTAGAACTATGCATCTAATCTACTTCTTATTATAAGACGTTTGTTAACTGCAAAAATATAAATACTTATTATTATAATATTACTGAAATTACTCCATCCTTTAGATGGATTGTTCAATTTTACCCCCCCCCCCCCCTTAAACATGCATTAGATTTACAATAGTACATATTTGCCCCAAAAAGTGTCTATTTGCCTGGGCCGCGAGTTGACACATAATATAAAAACCCCAAAATTTAATATGTTTTATGCATTACTTTAGAGGTAAGCCTTCTACTTTTCAGCGTCAATTCATACATAGATACGATATCTGGAATTAGTTCTTAGAGATAAATCATTTCCAATTTATAATTTCATTATATATTAATATACATAATGAATAATGGATCAAATTATAATTTAATCATTTATACTTTACAAAGCATTGATATTGGTTATAGTAACAAACAGATTTGTCGCAAAAACTCACAAGATCGTCAACTCGCGCTACAGAAAAAAAATGATGGAGAGACTTTCTAAATTGTCATTTTTTTGTATTTAGGTGTAACAAAAGCCTATACAAATGAATGATAGTTTTTCAGCTACAATTCAAAAAGGTAAAAATCATTATTTTTTATTAACCTTAGTTCCGCTAGCTCTTCTCACTTACAAACATTTAATTTTGTTTAATATATTCTTTAGGGTGAAAAATATACTATATCTCGCTTTTACTATTGGTCATAGTTGTCGAAATGAACGAAGTTGCGAAATCTTACAACAATTCAGTAAATATCCGCAAATATATACGCGGAGAAGCAAAAGTGGCCTTAATATAGACAATTACTCTTATTTATAATTATCTAAACTCACTTTTTTTCAACGACTTGAAGGAAACTATGTTCTTCACGTTTCCGCTTTACCTTAAATAGCTCAAATGCATATTTTAATGGCAGCTGGAAAAGCGATGCATTTAGGTAGATTACTACTTCTATTATACCAATGAATTTGACTTGTATAGTGTCATTAGAATAATGCTTGAGGTGCTTAAGATTTTAATCTATAATGATACAATAAAGTGGTCGATACGAAATATAAATTTAATTAATTTTTAATTCTGATTGGAGGAAGATGATTCCAAATGCCAAGTCCAGATTTAATTTAAATAAATATTGTTTCTTTTTAAGAAACCAACTTATACAATGCATTTATTAAAGCACTATGCTTAACAGAGTAAACTCATCGTAAATCACAAGTTAAACCTGATTCGAAAATATGCATACTGCGAAAACATGATGCGAATCGCATTAACTGCATAAATTATGTATATACCATTTTTCGTTATTCAAATTCCAAAGCAGAATACACAGTTCATCTGAAGCGTTTCTGCGGGTTGAAAAATGAAATTCGCAATTATAATATCCGTTACAAATCAGTCAGTTTTTCTTCGCAAGTCAGTTAATAAGGTAAATGCACTACTAGTCGTCACCTTAAGCCAACTTGGAAATTGAAAATGCTTATAATTGTATTGAAAACACAATTTTTATTTTCACAAACAGCTGAACCGATTAAAGCAGATATAGAAAAACTCAATTTTGATCACTTCTCGCAAGATATTTGATTGCAGTCAATTTTGATTCACGATTAAAATTCAAATTATTCAAATGCGTTAGATATCGTCAGGCAGGTAACCAAGTATTAACACGAGGAAAGTATACTCATTTGATAATAGGATATTTAAATTTACCTAAAAACATATTTCTCATCACACGCGGCAAACCGAAAAACAAATTCCTTGTATCTGCAGGTGTGATTATTTATTCAAGTGTCAATTCCTGTTAATATTAATAATAATTCTCGAAATATGCTTCAATTATTTTCCAAGCTTTGTGAGCTGCTTGAGCTTGTTTTCGATCCTAAGCTTTTTTCGGTCTGCAATATTTTTCTTGGCCCGCAAGCTGTTTTCGGTTACAAAATGTTCGGCTAGCGCAGGTCGAGATTTGGCACACCCCCACTATAATCATGTTAAAATAACAACAAGGATTCGAAAATTCCTCCAGATGAGCATCAATTATGCCTGTGTTACAATTAACGTATAAGATCATCAATTTGTTATAAAAAATATTGAGTGTACCAAGAAGGAGGGGACTTTTTACGACTCTTGTATAGCATGGCTCCATTCTATGTTATAGCACATGGATTAGAACGTCTGTGTTGCGTTTTCAGCTCTTATACTCTGATCGTCGAGAGAATACTCAACGCAAAAGACGAATTATCGTTCAGTTAGCGCAGGCTGCAATAAAAGTGTGGAGTTTAGGCGTGGTTTACTGATTTTCAAGTTTTCACTTTAAAGAAATCTTTTCCTTCGAAATCTATGTCCTCTCTCAAATTTCACGGCCAATTGTCCCGCGAGGTGCACAGCAAGGTTTACTCCGCCCTTTTCTGAAGAAACTACGCGACGTTGAGTATTCTCTCGTTGAACAGAGTATAGGAGCAACAGAGCGACACAACGCGAGTAGCGAGGATTTCCTAAAGGGAGGAGTTCGAAAGGCTGAACAAAAAGTACGTTACTACTTACAGGGAAAATTTAGGATAATTTAAGACATAAAATTTATGAATGTCATATCTATCATCCTTGCCGGAAAAATTGTTTTAAAATTATGAGAATGCTATATTATTACGCACATCCATTAGACTTTCCTAACATATTTTCAATCAACCATTAATTAAGACCATATTAGAGTTCTAGCCAAAATCCACGTGGACGCATGTTCTTCTGCACCTGCAGATTTCTTTTAAGAAAAAAAACATGAGAAAATATAAAAATTGAACTACTTTCTGTTTGGACCTTATTCCTTGTATCATTAGGCTTTGTTAAAAGAAAAAAGTGATAAAAATTGTCCACGTGGTACATGGACGGCCCCCAAAAGCGCGCTCGTTCATTTCAGACCGATTAAAGAAGAGTCTAGGATTTGAAACGAATTATTGTATTTTATTATATTAGATTGTCTATACATATAAATATATATATATATATTTATATATATTATTTTATAGATTAAAGGCCCTGATAGACTACAATCGTGAATTGAAACTAAATTTTTTTTTAATTTGACTTTGAACAGAGTTCTAAAAGCACCTATGGCTTTGACGATTACAATCTCAATGCGACATTCGCTGAGATCTACCAAAAATCATGATAATCTATAACTTATACCTCTATTTAAACAAATTTCATAATCTTGTTATCGGTTAATGTTTTTGAATATGGACTAATTCGAAAATCTTCATGTGGCTATTTTATTAATTACCCACTAAAAATTGCTTAGTCTGATAGAAAGATTTTTTTTCAATTTTGAAGATCATTTAACTTGTTTAATTTGCATTGAATTTGAAAATGTCAGAAGGATAATTTTCAAGTCTTTTTGTCTTCTACCAGGATATTTAAGAAAAATTTCTGAAAATCTTTTGAAGAAATTATTTTGAGTTTTTGAAATGCTCTAATTTTTTTTATTTTGGTTTCAATGATCTGATTAACGATGTCGATCTTCATTTTGGGACCCTCAAAAATGTTATCCAAGGCTGAGTCAATTCGTGGAATCCTCCAAAACTTAGTGTGGCTACAACTTTCAGGTAACCAAACATACATATATACAAACATACAGACACCAACGAAATTCTATAATTTTCGGAATCTGCGACTGTCGAAACGTAAATATCCGTTAAAAATAAGAGATCGACAATTTGGACGATTGCATTACGCTGATGGCTGAGAATATAAACATTTGTTTCAGTTCGAAAAAGGTTATAAAAATCATTTCAATATGTTTTAAAAAGATCCCAATATAGGTAATCCACTTGATTATTAATCATCTAGAACTTTTTAAATTTGCGTTTAATTGAAACATGTAATTGAGATCATTTGTAAATTTTCTTGCAATATACTAAAAATCATCATCAAAACTTATGGTATAACTTATGATCTAACTTTTTGAATTTTGGTCAGAACACAAAATTGTATTAGGGTAATTTCTAAATATATTTGATTTGTGATAAAAATGTTGACTGACATTTCTCAATTTGTAAGAAAAAAGAACTCGCTCAAAAAACAGGGTTTTCCGACCTCCTTTTTCAAGCGTCGACTTTCACCTATACCCATAAAGCGTTCGACGTTAGGAAAATCTTATTCAAAAATGCAGAGATAGATATTTTTTCAACATTCTTCAGCGCAATACATTTTTTCTAATTCTGAAATATTCAATAATTCACTTCTTAGTGTTTTATTTACAAATACTTAATCTTGAGAAAGAATGAAAATAGGAAGCCGCTTGATGACTCCCAATTTGCAGTTTTGTGATGTTTCACGATAAAATAATTGTTACGCAAGAAATAACATTTTGAATATTTCTGACTGACTTCAATCAGTTTTGGAGCGAGGTCCGACACAGCGGGATAAGTAGATAGAAAAAAGTATGCCCTTTCAATGACAATAGTAAATCCAGAAGCAAACCGACTCCCTTACTATTGTCAATTGAAAGGGTACATTTTTTCTACCTGCCCTGCTGTGCCGACTCACACGCCAACACTGATTAAGGTCAGCAATATTAAAAATGATATTTCTTGCTTAAAAATGATTTTTCCAGAAATTCAATTATTGTGAAGTGCACTCGCATAAAAAAACTGCAAATCTGGAGCCATTAAATCTCTTCGTATCTCCATTCGTTATCAAGCTAAAGTATTTGTAAATAAATCCCCGTAAAAATAGATTACTGAATATTTAAAAATTTCGAAAAATTCATTGCAGTAAAGAATGTTGAAAGAATATCTGTGAATTTTTTCAGATTTTTTCTAACGTCGACCGCTTTCTGGGACCAAGTTGAAGTCAACGCTTGAAAAATGTGACCGAAAACCCCTGTCTCTTAGGATGTTTTGCCAAAACTGTTGCCAAAATTGTTTTTTTATGAAACAATTCAGAGATTTTTTTTAGCGAGTTGAAAACAAAAGAAGTGAGGTTCCTCGACTTTTGACCCCGACTTTAGGAGAATTTGTAAGTTTTTTTTCCAGGTAATCTGAAAAAAATTGAAACTCTAAAAAAGTGTTGTTTTATATTTTTGATATGCTCTAAATATTTCAATTTTCCTTGAATTAATCTGTTAAACGAACGTGACCTTCTTTTTTAGACCTTACAATGTTTATAAAAGGTTGTTACGATTTTTGAAATCCCTCAAAAGTAAGCGTTGCTCCAAAATTCGGGCAACATTTTATGATTTTTAGTGAGTGCCAAAAAGTGAAGATCCATTAGAAACAACAGACTGCAAATTTGAAGAATTCTATTACACTCTCATGAATCAGAATGTAGAAATGAATTTCAATCCAATTTAACAAGCAGAATTATAGTGTATGAAAATAATTTTGACCTTAGTTCCTCTTCCATAATACATTGAAATTAAATTTAGTTATTTATATCTACCACATTTTTGTCTTTTTAGAAATAGTTTAATAATACATTCAGGATATTTCAGGTATATTATATATACAAGAGATATCAGTTCATTAGAAGGAAGCTTTTCAGTAATTTTTAACAATTGAATAATTATTAAGATTAACTTCCATCATTTAACGATATGTTAGAATGTATAGAAAATAACTCAAAACTAAAAAGAGATCATAACGTCTTATCTCATTCTGTAACGTGATATTTTTTTCACTGAAGAGTGAATACTCTAATCAGTATCGGTATAACTGAGTGCTTAAACATATAGAGAAAGAGTGAAAGAAAACAGAAAAGGGTAAAAAAAGATGGTGTTGCTGAGAAAGAGAAATTCGACATGGGATGCTTGAAACATCTCCAAGCCGGATTGGATATGTATAGGAAGAGTCGCGTCCCTCTCAGTGTCTGTCCGTCACGTATGCATATCTTGGGACACCCCGATGAAACTGCCCTTGTTTCCCGTGGGAGCGAAGCCGGACGTACGTGGTCAACGTGGGCCAAACTGTCGGCGAAGTTACGTAAAATAGTTAGCGACACTTCTACGGGTCGTGCTACCTCTCGCTTCCATCTCTGGTCTCCTACCTCCTATTCCACCTCTTGCTCTTGGCTTCCTCCTTCCTCTTACCTTTCGTCATTCCTCTTTCCCCTTTAATCCCATCCGCTTCTAGGAGTTTCTCCCCACTCTCTGTCAGTTTTGAAACGAGTGGAGAGCGGACAGTAGTCACATGTACGAATGGTCAGACTCAGAATGAAGACCCTGAGTAAAAGATGAGATGAGGGGTGCCATAGGGGGTACAGCATTCTGTCCATCCGTCACTGATATATAAGCATTCCGGGGACCCCAATTCTGAGATACAACTCGTACGT
This sequence comes from Andricus quercusramuli, assembly GCA_932178445.1. Taxonomy (NCBI): domain Eukaryota; kingdom Metazoa; phylum Arthropoda; class Insecta; order Hymenoptera; family Cynipidae; genus Andricus; species Andricus quercusramuli. Next base: position 192,504 of record CAKNXH010062674.1, read on the forward strand.
GATAGATACGCACCAGATATATGCATGTATATTTGTATGTTACAGCACAATTTTGCCCTTGTTTGTCCTCTATTGGTTCCATATCACGTATCTGATCTTATATGTAAAAAACCCGGAGGATTGGCATTTGCATCTAGAATGAAAACAGCTCTTCTGCAAAATTTTTTGTTCTCAACTGTAGTAGATATAATTTTTTGAGTAACAAAGGCCCTTCTTTTGATATCATGTTGTTCCTACAACATGACCGAGAATTTGTATGTAGACAGGAAATTTTGTTTGTATTTTAAGAAACTTTTCCTTTGTCTCGTTTTTTGGTTCAAAAAGCGAACTGAATTAATAAAAGTAACCCAAAAAGAAAATCCGGCTTTTTTGGTTGGAGGTACCTTTTCGTTACAAATTCAACTATTATGTTGAAAATTTCTTCATCAGGTTGATGATTCAACATTCTTCTAAAAAGATCTATATTTGGATTAAAAATTAAACTAGTTGGTTGAAAATGCAACTGCTTATCCCTGGAATTTAATTTTTATTGTTCGAAAATTTGACCATTCTGTTGAAAATTCGTTTTTAGATGTTAAAAATTCAACCTTTTGGTTAAAGATTCAACTATTTGGTTGAAAACTCAACTATTTTGTTAAAAAGTAATCTTTTTTCATCGAAAATTCAACTGTTTTGTCTAACATTCGTATAATATTTTATACGTATATTTTATTCGTATAATATTTTATTATAATAACTGAATATTCTGGATAGGATATTCGCTTTTTTGAATCGAGAATTCATCTTTTATGGTAGTAAATTCATTTTCTTTGTGGGAAAATTAATCTTTCTTGATTGAAAGCGATCTTTTTTGTTAAAGCTTCAACTATATTCCAAAAAATTATCTTTTTTGCATCCAAACTCAACTGTTTGGTTAGAATTTTAATATTTATGTATGTATGTATAACGAGCTGTTCATTAGAAGTTCTATTTGCTTGTAAGTGCGACTGTTTCATAGCAACTTAATTTTTCGTCTGAACATGCATCTATTTGGTTGAAAATTCATTTTTCTTGGTTGAAAATTCATTTTTCTTAGCTGAAAATTCAACTATTTTGTTGAAAATGCCATATATTTCGAATTATATCTTAGGAATTCAAAGCATATTAATTTTATTTACAAGAATTTATTCTCCTATTTTCGTGAAAGATCATCCTATTTTCCGTGTTTTGAAAGCATTTTCAGTTGCAAAGTCTGTAGTTATCAAGAAGTACTTTCTTTCGTATGACTGAAAACAAATATTAAACACCGAGAATCTTTTCCGAAAATAAAAATGGCGATATTAAGTTTGTATTATCAAAGTTTGTGAAATTGATACCTTGTCGTTTGGAATGTTTTATTATGAGATGATGTTTTTTGAAGCTTCTAAAATTAAATCTATTGAGAGCAGAAGGTTTCCATTATATAAATTTCTTATTGTTAAACGATGTGATTCAAAGTTTTTGAATTAAAATTTGTTTCGACTTTGATTTGAAAATTTAAAAATCCAGAATAGTTTAATATTGGCTGCTTCAATTTTCAGTTTAGTTTGGTTACTTGAAATAAAGATTTTTTTAGGTCTACCAGTTTGAAATTTCAAATTTTAATGATCAAGGGAATTTTTTCCTGCGAAAAAAGTGGCCACCCTGTCCTAAGAATGAAATGAAAAGTTTGTTAATAAAAAGTCTTATGAATGTTTCGCTTGGAAAATTGACCCAGATTTTAACTAAAAAATTGCAGGGGGTTATTTATAGAAGCATTCATACATTTACGTAATGGAAAGATATCACGTGCATTTTGCAGTAAATGTGAATAGTGAGAACGTGACATGGACCGTCGCCTCGAAAGTTCAGTGAAGTGGCAGCTTCTTGCGCTAAATGTTCTCCAAGAGGCACTTCCGGCAACCGTCAACTCGACATCGCCCAGACGTGGCTCCACGTTCAACTTCCGATTTCCGGCGGCGGATGCTTCTATGACCCAGGCAAATCATCACTTGCCAACAGAAAGATAACTCCTGCTATGTATTCTATTATTTGAAGTGTCCTTCCAAAAGGAAACCTTCCTTTTCCACTAAAATGCTATCAATGAATGCAATATATACATAAAACCTATCGTGATAATACCTGGCGGACCGGCTGAACGCAAGTTTTACGCTACAGCGTAACCATAAAGTAATCCTAAAGTAATTTTAAAGTAATCTTGAATTAAAACGAATAAAAGAAGCAAAACAAATATCTAAATTGTTGCAATTATTATTGTACGTTAAAATTTACGTTAGATGGTAATGCCGTAATTGCAATAAGTTTATTTTTCAGCGTTAGAAATTTAAAAAAAATAGTGGCATTACCTTGTAACGTAAATTTTTAAGTACACTTATAATTGTAAGAATTTAGACATTTATTTTGTTTCTTTTATTCCTTATAATTCGAAATTACTTAAGATTACTTTAGGGTTACTTTATGGTTGTGCTGTAGCGTAACGCTAGCGTTCAGCCGGTCCGCCAAGGATAATGACCATCAATTCGTCAAAACTTTCAAATTTCAATCATTATCCTATTGAAGTAAAGTTTTTTGGTTCTGAATCAAATGAAAGCAAGAGTATTAGCTAACGATGAGCCAGAAATAATTGCTATTTCATCGAAGGAGTGTCCTCATGGTGTCTAGAAGCAGGCTTCCCTATCTCTCCTCTTGAATCGAATCTGGTTTATGCTATCTTCCTCATTTGGACTCACTAACTGATTCTCTCTCGCTCGATTTCTCATCTCGGTTTCTCGTAGATTTCCGCAGACTCGTGGAACCATTTTATTCCATTGACTATAGCGAAACTTACTTGGCCAAGCATTGCAGCACTATATCCAGGAACCACCGATCTCTCCAACACCAAACCTAGAATATACATCAAGTTCCAATGGATGTGCGTTGTACGTATGCTTTCGCTACATCTACTCCCTTCAAAACCACCTCCTTCAGGGCCCAAGGCTCGGTCTTGACTAGCAACCGTGAAGGTGGTTGCAGCAATGGACTAATCTACATGTTGTCGAGAAAGGTTTAAATCCCTTGAGGCAAAATCTCGTCGATTCTCACCATTTCTGCTATAGCTGACTAACGTTACGACGGGGATATTGTTGAACGGAATCCGTCATTGTATAGAATCTGTTATTTTATTTACACTGTAAAAATAAAGTATTATTTCAGGACTAGTTTCAGGAATTACAATAGGACTCAGAAAAAACAGTCTCAAGTGGTACTAAAATGAGACTACTGGTGGGATCCCAGTATCGTTTGTTTTGCATTGAAAATAACAGCATGAAGTTATCCTATTCAAAAACAGAACACGAAAGAAATGATACCGTAAAAAAAAGAGATCTCTAGTTTTTGCAGTGTACCATCTGGTATGACTGAGAGCCTTTCCAATCGTGATACGAAATAAATCTCTTTATTTGTGCATATTAGTGATGCACGTCGACCGGGAAGATCGAGAAATATCTGAATTCGAGACTGTTCCTCGTTTTTCGAAGACAATATCTCGTCTCACTTCATATCGTCAAAACGAGGATCTCGTAAATCTATCGAGATCGATCGAAAATGTGCATATCTATTTAATTTCGTCACGATTAGCATTAATGCTGTTGATGACTTCATATTTCACAGTAGATAGATGAAATAAATTGTTTCTGCTCCTCAAAAAGATAATGGAATATGGCTGAGCATTTTTTTTATGTCGTTGAATTTATCCTTCCAATAAATTATTGAAAAATGTATGGGTCATTTGGATGCATCCTTTCAAGATGACGTTTTACTCCCGTTGTGTTGCCGTCTGTCATTTTAATAGATTTATTATTGGCTATGAAGGAATCTTGTAAGGGGCACAGTTTACAATTAGCCCATTTCACTTTTTTCTCATCCAGAAAGAAATAAAAAAAACTCTTCCAATGATTTGCAATTATGCTTTCTGCGTTTTGATCGGAAAGTAGTTCCTTTTTCGAAATTTTGATTGCTATTAAGGTTAAATTCAAATCTATCAATCTTTTATATTTTTGTGAATTTTAATAAAAATAAAAATTAGTAATTATAATAGTAATCTTTTAAAGTACACAGTAATAAAATACAAAAGATTTTGAAGGCTTAAATTTACATCTTCATTTTTATTGACATTATGAAAATACATAATTCACATGCAGATTTTTTTAATTTATTTAATTGGGTGCACAATACTTTGAGAAAGTTGCTTGTGGTTCTTCGTTCTCCCCTGGTTTATCATCTTCTGTTGCAAATATTTTTTGCGTTTCCATAACTGGAAATTTTTTAGCTGTCACACTCACACCGAGAATTCGCTTGACATTTGAGACGATACGAGACGAGGAATAACAAATGAATGATAGAGAATATTATCCCGAGAAATTCTCGTAATTTGAATGTAATATATCGAGACAGACGATCAACTCGGATCGACATGCATCACTAGTACATATACTTCAATCATTCCCGATTTTGCTAAAAGTTTCCTAGTTTTCCTATTGGGTTTTTTGAACAAGCAATCGCGTTTCAAAGTCAGAAGTGATTTTTAATGGTACTCGTGCTAGTTGTAACGACAATTTTCAACGGTAGTGTGTATATGCGTTTTCAAGTGATTGCAAATATTTTCTGATATATTACAATATAACAATGTAACAAGATTCGATTGAAAAAGTGCCTCACTTTAATCTTATATATGTTTCAATGAAGATTCAAAAACAAAATTTATGAAAAAGTTACCCGCTGAAATATTCTTTATATTTTTAGTGCGCTATATCTTGGTGTGTCTTTTTTTTCGTCGAAAGACCACCGACTGTCTAGCAAAGAGCTTGCCAATTTTCGCCATTATAAGCGCACATAAAACTTTGTTTGCAACACTTTCATTCGCATTCACCCGCGACCATGAAATCGGAATCCCAAATATTTTCATCCACATTTAGGCGATCTGTCGAGTGACATCCAAGCCATATTTCATCGCCCTCAATAGCATTCATATCCTTACAATAGATTCCTTCGAAAAAGAATATTGAAGGAAAATGTTATAGAAGAAAGAATATAGAAGAAAAAAGCTTCAAAAATTAGTATATTTCAAAATCTGAATAAAAAGATGTTCAAAGCAGTGTACTTATAGAAGATTGAGACATGAAATTATAACTTTCAGGCATCGGAATTTCGTAACATGTTCACTTTCCCTTGCAGCAAAACTCTCTCTAACTCTGAAAAGCTACCACAAAAGTTGGCTGGTTGAAGTTGGAATACACTGATTGTTATAGAACAGTAACCTCAAAATTTTAAACTGCTTTAACATAGCATATGTTTTAAAACTTCATTATATACTGATTTCTTTCTCTTCTTATTCTATAACATTTGACAAATCTTTATTTAACTATTATATAATTTGCTTTATATTAAAGGTATAATGTATGTAAAGACCTAAATTCTCGGTGGATACTGGTAATTATTGTTGAATGGAAGGTCTGAGGAGTATCTGGTCATAACGACTACACCATTCCAGGTCCTAACATGGCAAGGCACTCAAGCTTGGTCATCTTTTAACTCACATGCCACGGGCACGGGTCAGGGTAAATGACAGGGCCACTATCCTATAGCTGAGAAAATTATAAGTTTACTGAAACTCATTCAATTCAAAAAAATGATGGGTCAATATTTGTTTAATTCATTATTTTTAACTAGATCTTATACAAAGATTTCTCAACATGAAAAGTTCAATGCTGAGAGTTAGAACAAAAATAATATTGAATTGAGGAAAAATGGACTTGATCCGAACACTGATAACTTGAATTTTGCAGATTGCAAGACTTTCAAGTTTTTTTTCTGTGAAAGTATGATGGAATAAGAAAATCGGGCTATAAGTAGATTTCGTATATTCATGATAAAAATGAGAGAAAATCAAATTATGCTCATCCAAGGCGAGCTATTGTGTTAGGAATCTGATGCGATTATTTAAATTGGCCCGAATTCTTCTGAATACACTAAAGCCAATAGGAATTAAACTAGAATTTTCTTGAATCCTCTTAAATTCTCTTGAATGTAGCTAAATTCCATTGAATTCGCTAGATTCTCCTAATTGACGTCAAATTTCCTAGTAGGAAATTTAACTTTTATTTTCTAACATTGAACATATAAACAATTTGAAAATCCATTATCAAGCAAATGTGTAAATATAAATAAAAAAAAAAAATTTCAAACAATAATTAATCATTATTAATTTAGAATTTAATGCCTTTTAAATTAAAAGAAAAATAAACTGAACGATTCTAAATTAAAAAGGTCCCATTTCAAACCATTTCATATCAGGTAAAATTTAAAAAAGCACAATACTTAGAATGAAAATGAACTTATTATATTTGTAAATAACAGCTTATCAAATTGTCTAATTCCAAATTCAAGTGTTTGAAATTGAAAAATTTCAGAACAGAAGCTGCAAACATTACAGTTTGTCATAATACAATTTTGAAATTTGGATTATTTCATCAGAAATTAAGGAGTTGAAATGATGTCATTTCTAATTGAAAATTGAAGAATTTTATTTTGAACTGAAGAATTTTGAAATTAAATGATTTCAGATGAAAATTTGGAGAATAGAATAATTTCAAAAGGTTAAAAATTCAAATATTTTCAGAATAGAATTTCAAAATGGAATCATTTAAAATTCAAAGGGAATGAAATTGTATAATGTTTAATTAAAGCGTGCGAAATTGTATAATTTAAAGTTGAAAACTTTGAAATTTAAATAATTTTTAATTCGAAGAGATTAAAATTTCCAATTTAAACCTAGAATGAATGTTTCAAAGTGAAAGCTGCTAAAAGTCTAGAATTTTAAGTTGTTACTATATTGAAGACATTTAAACTAATATTATAAACTTTGAAAAGGGAATTATTTATAAGAAACAAGTACAAATAAACAGTAATTTTAAATTTTTGGCTCACAACTAATAATTTTCTACAAATTTTTACTCCGAATTGTTGAAACATAAACGAATCCGAACTTGATTTAAAACTGAAAAAATGTTATTCGCCAAAAATTGTGATATTCAAAGTTTTTTGTACTAGAAACCTTGAATTTTTATTTATTTTCAGGACATGCAAATCGTTCGGAAATTACCAATTTTTGAATGCTCCAATGTGTTTTTCATAATCAAATCGATTCAATTTCAGTTGGAAAATTAAAACTTATGAAAGGGAAACATTTTTTATTTAGCGTTCGACATGAAAATTTCCAATTAAATTCGAATTTTTTTTTAAGTTGAGTATGAAATGTTCAATACAACTACAGTCTCATGGTCTTCACACACACATGACGTGTCAATTTTCTACCCTTTTTCCGGGACGCATTTCGCAATCTTAAGGTTCACCATCATCAAGTCGTGGGTCTTCGAATACGTGATGACTTCTGAGAATGCTGTTAAGATGTCAGCATTGTGAGTGAAAAAATAAATTTGCGAACGTTTCTCGCCGTTCAAATGCTTTCGTATGCTGTCCGTACATTTCTCCCTTTCCGAAAATTATTATTTTCCGCAAAAGTAATGATTTCCTCAGCAAAAGGCTTCATTTTTCTAAATTTTATTGATCCGAGGATCTCGCAAAATAACCGATATTTCACAAGCTTCCTGTCTTCCATTATCAAATCTTGGAGAAAAAATATACATATATTGAGACAGTGTCGTACCTATTAAGTAAAACATTCAAAGTCGGATTTAACCAACACCCTTTCACAGAAATTGTTTGGTTATGTGTCATGTATCCTGCGAAATTAGCCAAAACTAAGTGTCGCTTTCACTCTCAAAAAAATTCTACATCCGCTTATAGCTCGCCTTTAGATTTTAAAAAATTACTTACAAAAACGTGACTTATAGTCAAAAAATGAAATTTAATTAGAATCATCAGGAAGTAAACAACTGCGAAAACTACACGTTCAATTTCATGAACATATTATAAGTCACACTTTGTTGAGAAAAGTTTAATTATAATATTATTTTTATTAATTTTTATTATTATATTAAAACTTTTTTCATTGCTCAAGATAACATCAAACCTCAATTGTAAGTTCCACATTCCAAAACTTCAGAAATAATTATTTTATGTTCCTAATTTTAATAAATAAATGTGAAAAATAAGAATTTCTTTTTGTTAAAGATAATAAGGAGAGACAATTTCTAAACGGAATATTAGAGAAGTCATTCATCTTCAAAAACGCCTGAAATTCGTATCAAACGAAGGGCAGATTGTTCCAGAAAGGATTCTCGCTGACTCGGCGCGAACGATAATATCCTTATCGCGGAGTGGAGCAAACAAAGTTTGAATTTAGTTCTCGGAACTGGACATTCTTATTCAATATGGTCAAGAAAATAGAAAATCTTGTTTCATTCCTGATTCTAAATTAATATCGCATAAAAAACGTTTCATATTCAAATTTAGGTATCATAAATTTGGTTTCAGTTTTTTTAAAATCTAATCAGTAAACAAAGTACCTCATTTTATATCACCTTTACCCCACTTTAGCTTTGTCCAACATACTCTAAACTGAGTCGAAACTTTATTTTGTATAATTAGGGTTATTGCGGTGAAGGGTTGCAAGGGTTAAGTCGAGGGTGCCTCGAAGGATTATTCTGTTGTGGAAAAACGTGAAAGAGTCCTTTTCACACCATTCAAGCAGCATTAAAAGTGCCTTACAGAGTCCTTTTCTCCATTAAAAATCTCGGATGTTTCAATTTAGTTAGTATCGAAAACTTTTTTCTAAAATAAAATTGTGACAGACGAACTAAATGCGGATCAATTTTAGCATGTTCCTATTTGAAAGTACGCTGAAATTTGACTGGTTCTCTTATATTTATTTTATTCACATCTAATATATTGAAATTTTTATTATATGAATTGAATAATGGGAATAATAAATTAGCTTAAAATAGATATTTGAGAATGTGGATGATAATTTTTGAATTTTCCTTCGGAAAGAACGAAATCGGAAAAGACGGAAGAGTAACGAACCATAACCTCGCTAACCCATCGCCCCTTTCTTTCTACCCTTCTGAATTTCTACAATTCCACGCGGTCCAGTTCGCGAAAACAAGCCGTTTAAAGCCGGCGAAAACAAATAAGGCAATAAACCGTGCTGTTCGGGCTATTAAATCGTCGTTAAATTGCGACTGCGACATCAAGCGAGAGAAAATCGTTAATAGCAAAGTCGCTCGCAACGATGTGGTAGTAAACGATGAAACGAAGATGAAGGAACCGAAATAGTGGCGTGAAATGCAATCTTACCGAGTGCTAATAATCGGCTGGTAATTCAAAGGAATTGTCCTAACAGCAAATTTTTACGATGGAATCTGTTTAAGTGTGGGATAATATAACAGTGCATGATAAAGGATAAAATATCCTAGAATCTATATATACGTAAGATCTTACTTAACTTGCACAATGAGGCACATCTAGGAATGTATTGGAAAGTTTCCACTATACAACACAGTGCATTAATGCCAACAGGTAATAAATTTGATCCCAAAATTGGATAAAATAATATGAGAAAAAATTGAAATATTCACATCTTCAACTAAAAATCGGACCATTGGAAGATATTATAATGAAAATTTTAAAAGTAAAAAAAAAGAATGAAATTTTTCATTTTTTAAATATTAATATATATATATATATATATATATATATATATAATTTTTTGTTTGAAAATACATTTTTTTAACTGGAACTTCAACTATTCTAGCTGAAAATCCATCATTTTAGTTCAAAATCAATTGCCTGTCATGAATTTTCATGAGTATCAACTATCTAGTCTCAGTTGTTATGACACATTCAAATCATGACCACCTACATGCACATTGAAATTTGAAATTAGTTTGAACTACGTTTATCTAAAGAAACACTCTTTGAAGGTGAACAAATAATTTCCAGAGCCATAGAGGTTTGCAGTCCAATATACGAAAATTGGATTTTTTCTTCCATCCAGAAATTCAAAATTACCTCAAACATTCCTTGTCGATTCAAGCAAGTTTTAAATCTGCAAAAAGTGAGAGACGCGACTAGGTAAATTTACTGAAAAATTTTTAGAAAGAGAACAATAGTATATTGCGTGACGAGGGTCGAAAGGCAACGATTTCACGAGTGTGAAGTTAGCTGCCCGAGCGAAGCGAGGGCTGATATCACACGAGTGAAAGCGTTGCCTCGGCCCGAGTCATGCATACAATTTTTCATCATATCGATAATCGAAAAGTCGACTTGAGATGACTGTGGAGCGGGTCGACAATCGAATTTTCAACCCTATGACATGTGGATCAATGCAAATGGCGACGCCATTTGCATTTATCTGTCACTTTCTTCCCTAGGGTTGAAAATTCGATTTTCGACCCGCTCCACAGGCTTCGAAAGTCGAATTTTCGATTGAGGTATGATGAAAAATAATTTCCTGCATTGAATATAAACGAATATTCAATGCAGGAAATTAATAATTTTGAAAAATTAAAATTTAACTATTCAAGTTGAAGATTTATAATTTAGGTTGAAATTTCCTCTCTTTGGTTGAAAACCCAAACATTTTTGGTTAAAATAAAAAATTTTGGTTGAAAGGTCCGCACTTAAAAAAAATTACTGGTTCCAAGGAAATGTGTTTCTTTTTTTCTTTGAACCAAGGATTTGATTACTTCAATTGAGTAAATAATATTTAGAGGCAAGAAAGTCATGCCTTGGGTAAAAAAACTTATTTCTTTGCTGATATTTCTTCAATATAGAAAAATATTTCTTCGCAATAAATGTCAAAATTATTAAGTCAAAGAAAAGATTTCTAGGGGCCGAGAACCTAGTTTTTTTAGTCTGTTTTTCACACCCTAGATATATTTCCTCATTTCAATAAAATCGTTTTTATGAATTGATGAATAATACGTATTCAAATTAATTTATCCATGTGTGGAGCAAGTAATTTATATTTCTATGAGTGAAAGAAGTATTGTTTCAAGATAAATAATAATTATTCATAGAATTGAAAAAAATGTATTTCATGCTAAGAGTTGACTCAATTATTGTAATTAAATCATCATATATGTGTATTTAAAAAATATATTTTTAAATTAAACATTGATTCATTTCATTGAAAAAAATAGTCGTTCGAATAAACCATCTGCAATTATTATTTTATACAAATATTTTGTTGGAAAAAGGAAATGCATTTTTTAAATAAATTTATTTGCATTCCGTTTGAAGAAGCATTTCTTTAATTTAATGTTTTGGCATACTGTTTTCAATTATAAATTAATTTCAGTGCATAAACACTTGCCTGAATGAAGTTATTATGAAATCCATCAGAAAGAACGTTTATTTAATTCATGAAATTGAAATGGATCATTTTTAATAAATATTTCTTTGGGTAGTAAATTTCTTATTTGCAGCTTCCAGTAGTTCAGGACAAATGCCGCTAGATGCCGCTGAGCGCATTATCTCACAATCGAAATCAGCTCTCTAGTTATAAGTTAGTTACAATAGTTACAATAGTTTGTACAAAATTAGTTCTTGTTTAAAAGTGGAACACCTTTCATGAAAAATAATTTTTTTCATTAAAAGTTTGAATATTTTGTCAAAAATTCCTTTCTCCTTTGTTAAAAATGTATCTTTTTCAGTTGGAAATTAATTCTTTTGGTCGACGATTCATCATTTTAGTTAAAAATTGACTTTATTTGTTAAAAATCGAACTATTTTGTTGAAAAGTCTTCTTTTTGGTTAAAACTTTATCTTTTCAGAATAAAATTCAACTATTTAGTTGACAGTTCATCTTTTTATGTGAAAATTTAATTATTGGTGGAAAAATCCTGTATCTTGTTGAAAATTCATCTTTTTCGTAAAAAAATTACGACGTAGCTATTTGTACCGCTAACGGTACAAACAGTGTGGGTATCTTATTTAGCCCGCTAGCGGTACAAATAGCGATTGCTCCTCGGTGTGTCTATTTGTACCGCTAGCGGGAGGAATAACGTGGGTATCTTACTTAGCCCGCTATTTGTATGAATAGTAAGGTTATGTTGTTCAGATCGCTAGTGGGATGAAAAATGGAAGTATATTTAACCAACTAATTTTAGTCAGACCGTGCCCGTTAGGTAATCGAGATGATGGTGTCATTAAATGATACTGAACTGAATGTCATTTCTTGGTACGTAACCTCAATTTCTGTGATGACCGGCCTGACAGGGAAATGGTGGCGTCAAGTGGCAAGCGGCGTAATTATTTTTCGGCGGGAAATTTAATATCATTTATGGATGAAAATCAACACAATTCGTTTCTACAAATGTTTTTGGATGTTGTATTTCGCATTCAAGTGAAATATTTTTTGCCACTAGTCATAAACCTAATTACGATGAAAATAGTTATAAGCGAGATTAGGATGAGTACTTTGATTCTTTATTTATTTCTTAAATGTTTAATAATGACATTTCTCATTGACCAGGTGAAATTTTCGCATATTTAAATAATCCTTTCAGTGGAGGTTGTGAGGTTTTTTTATTTATAAAAATAATAAATCTAGGGAAAATGTATTTAAACAAAAATCTCTTAACCACAGGGAGGTATACAGGGTGTTTTTTTTTAACTTAAGACAACGAAATATCTCAAAAAATACGCATCGTACGGAAAAAATGTCTGGAATAAAAACTTTTTATTTTTAAGGGGGAAAAAAGATTTGTTAAAATTTACCCCACCCCCACCCCACAGGAGGCAGGGGTGGGGGTAACTTTGTAATTTCAAATGGCAACCCCAATTTTTTATCACAGATTCAGATTCTCCTTTACGAAATACGTAAGTTTTATTCGGAAAATTTGTTTCGATTCGCGATAGATGGCGCTGCAATTGCGAAAAACGAAATTGTTAACACTACTTTTAGCTCTACCCAGGAATAACGACGCGGACGTAGTAGTTGTCTATTCCCTTCGGGGTGCTTAATTTCTTTGAGTCCCCTTGCCTCTCACCATCCATCATGGTGCTTGATTTCGGTGAGTCCCCTTGCCTCTCACCATCCATCATGGTGCTTGATTTCGGTGAGTCCCCTTGCCTCTCACCACAGGGATGCTTGATTTCGATTAATTATTTTACAACAAGTGCTCAAAATGGTGTCCTCGCACTTCGATGCACTTGCTAATCCGAGCTTTGAAAGATTCCACACAACTGCGAATTGTGTCTGGTGATATTTGTGCACAAGCAGACCTGATTCGCTCGATCATGTTATCACGAGTTGTGGGCACTTCTTGATACACGCGATTCTTTAGATAACCCCACAAATAGAAATCCGGCGCCGTAAGATCTGGTGATCTGGCAGGCCAATTTACTGCACCTCCTCTACCGATCCATCGTCCATTGAATTCGCGATTGAGTACTTACCTCGCGATTGCCGCATAATGTGCTAGACAACCGTTATGTTGAAACCACATGTTGTGTCGCACTTCCAAGCTTAGGTCTTCCAGCAATATTGGAAGTTGATTTTCTAAAAAGTCACGATATTTTTCACCGTTCAAATTTCCATCAATAAAATGCGAACCGATAAGTTGATCTCCAATTATTCCACACCAAACGTTCACGGACCATGGACGCTGATGCCAGGCCTATACCACTGTGTGTAAAAGAAATGGCGGAATTCAGCGCCACCTACCACCATTTTAGTAACTAAGACTCTGTGAGCATGTATTAGTGCGCATGTATGTATACATTGATGGTTTGAGTGTGTTGAATTAAATTTTTAAGTCAAGATAAATTGAATAATTAATGCAAAATCCACGATCTACTAAACAGAAAATATGTAAAAATGATTTTACATATCTTTTTCGTACTTTCTGTGTGTTACTTTCAGAATTTCTCATCAATTCTTTAATTTATTTCCGATTAGAAATTTTATTCACACTTTCAAAAAGCAATTCTTGTGAAAGACTCCTCACGCATATTTTGCAAATTGAAATTGATTTGGTATATGCCACTATTTATTCACTCAACTCTGTATTTCTGTTTGAAAACATTGCAAAAAAAATTCAGTTTTAAAAATATGCGTATATTATAGGTATATTTTGCCTGACTTGCTTTTTGAAAATGTCGTTAAAATTTTTAGTCGACAATGAATTGAAGGATATATGCCAGATTCTGTAATTATCACACTGGAAATACAGAAAAAATGTATGTAATAATTTCGACATATTTTCTGCTTAATATTTCCTGGATTTTGCATTGATTACTTAATGTATCTTGAATTAAAAATTTAATTCCACATATTCAAACCATCAATGTATACAAACAACAAACTGCAAATAACACGACGAACACGCAAACAACAAACCGTAACAAAACATAAACATAACCTCACTCTTATGACACTTTTATGACTGCGCAATCCTCTTGCCTCTCTACGTCCCTCATCTACGAACAATTTGCGCCATCTACCACCACTTTTTGAACTAATCTGCCACCCCTCTGTGCCCCGCCTAAGTCCACTCTTCGGCCATTTCTATTCACACAGTGGTATAGGCCTGGCTGATGCTCTACGCAACCAATGTGGATTTTCTGCACTCCAATAATGCATGTTGTGCCGATTAACGTTACCATGGTTTGTGAAAAACGACACTTCTGTGAAGAGTACCAGAAAAAAGAAATTCGGGTTTTCTTGTATCTGCTGAACCGCTCATTGACAAAATGTCACTCGGTTCTGAAAATCATTTCCATGAAGTTCTTGATGCAGTGAAATATGATACGGATGATAATTATTACGTTTTAATACCTTCCAAACACTGGATAGAAAAATTCCGGAATCGCGGCTTAGTTGTCGAGTACTAACATGAGGGTCATGAGTGACTGCAGCTAAAATCGCAATTTCATTATCAACTCCAGGAACTGTTACTTGACGCTTCCTTTTTTTCGGTTGTACACTTCCGTCAGGGATGAAGTTTCGGACAACCCGGTAAAAAGAAGCACGTGAAGGAACACTTTCTGCAAAGCGTTGAGCATAAAGCGTGAGAGCATCATTGATATTCCTGCCACTTTCTCCATAAATGAGAATCATTTCAATCTTCTGTTGCTGAGATGGAATTGCCATTGTAAAAGTAATGAAGTAAGGTAATGAGGAATTCCTAATGAATAAACGTTAAGCACGGACAGACGCGGTTATCGCTCGGCCGGAATGACGTCGAGGATTGTAGACAGTGGAGACTCGATGATATGCAATGTCTACATTCAAAATCGACTGTCGTCAACCAACTGCATTCGGGAATGGTTTTCGACATTTTTATCACTTTTACTGTCCCGTTGCCAAAAGTTCAAGCACCTCGATGGATGGTGAGAGGTAAGGGGACTCACCGAAATTAAGCACCCCAAAGGGAATAGACAACTACTACGTCCGCGTCGTTATTCCTGGGTAGAGCTAAAAGTAGTGTCAACAATTTCATTTTTCGCAATTGCAGCGCCATCCATCGCGAATCGGAACAAATTTCCTCAATAAAACTTACGTATTTCGTAAAGGAGAATCTGAATCTGTGATAAAAAGTTGGGGTTGCCATTTGAAATTACGAAGTTACCCCCACCCCTGCCTCCTGTGGGGGTGGGGGTGGGTAAATTTTAACAAATCTCTTTTCGCCCTCGAAAATAAAAAGTTTTTGTTCCAGACATTTTTTCCGTAGGATGCGTATTTTTTGAGATATTTCGTTGTCGCAAGTTAAAAAAAACACCCGTATATAGGTGGAAAAGAAAATTTAAGGTCTGAAATTCAATTTCATGCATAATAAAGCTTTATTTACATTGCAGTATATGTTGGAAACTTATAAGATATCTGAAATTTAGTGATGTACATTTAAATTAATTTTATAAAAGAATAGTTACAAATCGGAGACAATTTTGTTTACCAATTATATAATTCTGCCGCCACTAACACTTCTGTTGGTACGCATCAGAGGTTAAATTTAGCTTAAAATATCGAGAAACGCCCCCTGATCATGAATATCTATGGCATTTCTTCGAAAAGTTGGTCTTTAATTGTTTAAACAAGCTTTTTTAACAAACAGTAATTATAAAACAAGAATCTGTAACATACGTTTTGGAAAGTATGAAACAAAACAGAACTTTTTGCTGTTACACTTTTTTGTACAATTTACCGATTTCTGGTTAGAACGCTTTAACTTGAAAACAGTTAATTATACAAAAATTATACAAGCTTTTTCAAACAATTTTTACAGCATTTTATTTTTTAATTTTACCTAATTTTCAATGGATTTTGACGTTTTTTATTCAAATGGCCGTAGAGCTTCCGGGCATATCAAGTTGGTGCAGAAATTTCGATTTGGCTAGAGCAACATTTTTTATTTTTCAACAAAGTGAACAATATTTCAATCCTAACTCCTCAGATGTACTTTTCTAAAATCTGTTTTCAAGATCTGCAAATTGACTGAAGAAGAGCGTAAGTCAGTGTCATTACTATCTAGCAATAGTTTTCAGTAATTTAGAGTGAGCAAAAAAATTGTTTATAATGTTTTAAACAAATTAATGAACAAAAGCCAATTTTTGTGATTCGCAATTATTAATTGTTTGATATTCAGTTTTTATATAGAATATCAAAGAAACGTATGCCTATATGTGATTATTTGAAAATATCAGCTGTTTGGCAATTATTTAAACAATTTCTATAAACAAATACACAGTTTTGTATGTCACAATCAATAAGCTCCATTTTTTTGGAGAATCGACCAAAAATGTCTTGTCAATGATTCCTTGCTGTAATTTTCTTCAAATCAACAACAACTGATAATTATTTAAACAATATTTATGAACTAGTTCAGTAATTTCCAATAATCCTGCTTTCGAATTGATCTGAATTTATACGATTTTGATTTTCTGAAATTATGATTCAAGTATTAAAAGACGTTCATGTTACATTCATGTTGAGATATTATATTTTCAAAGTAACACTTGTATACGTCAATCTAAAAACGCAGCTGAAAGCATGGTATTTAAAATGCGTTGAATCAAAGATAATGATTTAATAGTTAATGAGATTATCTTTATAACTTGTAATTTAAACATTTTTCTCAACATGTATGGCGTTTTTAGCATAGAAATACACTAGTATATTTATGTGTTAGAAAATTTCACAAATGCTCGCAAAAATTGTAAAACCACAAGTGAGGAAATTATTTAATTGAAAATTAATTAACAAATTCCAATTATTGAAATAATCTAACAGAATACCTAACAAACACCAACAAATGGTTAAAAAAGAAAATTTGTTTGATGTTCGAACCTAAAAAAATCTCGCTTATAACTATTTTCATCATAATTAGGATTAGGACTAGTGGCAAAAAATATTTCACTCGAATGCGAAATACCACATCCAAAAACATTTGTAGAAACGAATTGTGTTGATTTTCACCCATAAATTATATTAAATTTTCCGCCGAAACATAATTACGCCGCTTGCCACTTGACGCCACCATTTACCTGTCAGGCCTATCAGCTCAGAAATTGAGATTATGTAGCAAGAAATGACATTCAGTTCAATATCATTTAATTACACCATTATTTTGAATAACCAATGGGCATGGTCTGGCTAAAATTAGTTGGTTAAATATACTTCCATTTTTCATCCCACTAGCGGTCTGAACAACATACCCTTACTATTCATACAATTAGCGGGCTAAATAAGATACTTACGTTATTCCTCCCGCTAGCGGTACAAATAGACACACCGAGGAGCAATCACTATTTGTAGTTTGTACCGCTAGCGGGCTAATTAAGATACCCACACTATTTTTACCGCTAGCGGTACAAATAGCCACGTCGAAAAAATTAATCTTCTCGGTAGCAAATTAATCGTCTTGGCTGAAAATAGAACTACTTGCTTCAAAGTTGAACTCTGTTGTCAAAAATTCAGTTTTTTTGGTAGACGACTAATCATTTTATTTTATAATTCACCCGTTTAATTGGAAGTTTAACGATAATGTTGAAAAATCTTATTTTTGTTGTTGAAAATACATTCTTTTAAATAAAGCTTCAACTGCTATAGTGGAAAATCTATTATTTTTGTTGAAAATTCATCTCTTTGGTTGAAAATTGAAGCAGTTTGTAGAAACTTTGTTTCTTTACCTGAAAATTAATTTCAACTGAAAGTTTAACTATTCCGGTTTTGATTGAATATTATGTATATTTTTTGAATTTTTCTTCCACCCTGAAATTAAAAATCTTCTCAAAAATTCCTTGTTTTATAAATATTATGTGGATCATAACTAGCCTATGGCTTTCAATAAAAAGTATAACAACTGCCAGTCTGCAGCTGTGAATATTGTTGTATACAAATTAATTCTTGACCCTCAAAAGTGTTTCATTTTAATCTCAATGAAACATATGGAACGGTTTGATATCCCGGAGTTTACTATGAAGTGGTAAATTAATCAATTTCCAGGACGCGATTTCTGTTTCATTTACTGTTGGAATCCAATAGATTTTCCTAAAATCTTGTGGAGGCTTTAAAGCTTGAAAAATGTAGTTTTAATAAACTACTTATAAATTGTGCATTTTTTTTTAAGTTCTAGATTAAAGAGGACATTATGCAGAACATAAATTTCAATAATGAAGCGTCCCATACGAGCTCTCATCCCGAGTTTGGATCTCGCTCTTAAATTCACCCAAGACGATATCTATAGCTGACGTTTTAAGCCACTAAACTATCGAGGCTGACGTCGCTTAATCCAGTATTTCGCACACCCTTGGGAATCATTAGACGTGCCCCAGCTCGCATAAGGTAGCAGCAGCCCTCTCTTGGAGACGGGCACTGTATCGCATATATCGGCCGTCGAAGATACCATGGTATATGAAGAAGACTCCAGGTCCCTAGACCTCGAGAGTAGTGGATTAAAGGCGCATTACACGGCTCCAAAGGGCTTCTAATTAGATCGAGAAAGAAGCAAAGGGTTTGGCGAGTCAGCTAACTCGGTTTACTAAGAGAGACTCCCAGCATTAACAGCCTTTTGCGCCCATAGGGACGACCTTTCAATGTTCCGCGAAAGCACATTTTCCGTAGGACGTACACCCCACTCTATGTCATTTTGTGATCAAGCTAATTTAGCATGACATCGTTCCAAAAACTAGAAACGAACTTTATCAAATCGAATTAGTCCACGCAAGATGCTTTTCGGTAAATCTCCCAGAATTATCATTTTGCCTGTAATTAATTTTTTCTTAAATAGTTGCCTGGATTTCTAGGATTTTTTCTATATTATGTTAGTTAATAATATTCTGAAATAGTCACAGAAAATATATAAGGATTTCTTATTTCGTACATACCGATATAGTGATATAGAAGAGTGAAGTCGAACAAGGATAAACTAAATGTTTAAAATAACGAACTGTTAATTATATAATTAATTTATTTTACGGATAATTCTGTAATACTAGTCAGTGCCTTAGAATAAATGTTTTCCCCGCTAACTGGTCCGGATACTGAATTACCTCGCAGACAGTAGCATCCAAAAGCACATCACTATTCTACAACTATGTATGCATAAGCGAAACACCGCGTAAAACACTTCAAGATAGAAGCACACACTTCTACGTAGCGCATAATGCATGATGCATTATGCTGTTTCATAGCCAGACATACGAAGAAGTTATTGAGAAAAAAATCACTCAGTTTTATAAATATTAGATTAAATGTCCACGAAAAGCATGGCTTCCACAATTCTTACGTCAAAACTTGACAGTTCGAGGTTACAAAACGCTGCAGTGGAACTTTGGGTTAGATTGCAGAATAGGGGCGTCACCTCTTTTTTGGCTGGAAATTTTTTTTTTCCAGCAACAAACTATTGGAATGTGTGATTGAACGATAAATAAAGCGATTTGATCAGCAAAATGTTTTAAATTGTTGTTGCTTTTGTTACTACGATGTCTCAAATATGGGTCTGTCACTATATCGGAATTATCATATTTAACTCACAGTTTAGGTGTTTTTAAACCTCCGTGCTGCCAGAAACACTGTGTATAATTGAAATCGAATTGCTTTTAATTATTCAAAATGTATTTAGATATTTTTGTATGCCGACATAAGCTATTATGTCGACAAAAGAAGGAGTTTCACGCACATCAGCTGTGACTTGAGACACGAGGAGACGGGCCGTTGGAGAGGGTTAGGGATTTGACTAACATTATTCTTGTGACCAGTCTAAGGGGTGCCTTTCCGCCCCCACAAGACGTTGGAAATGGGTAGGGGTTTATTCAACTTTGTTTTTGTGACCATTACATATCTATTTTTTACTTTTGTGACATACATATCTCGATTGCCATCGATAGCCAAGGGCGTCCTTTCGTCTCATATCGTGACAGACCCATATTTGAGACATCGTAGTGACAAAAGTAATAATAATTTTAAACTTTTTCCTTACCAAATCGCTTCATTTATTGTCCAGTTAAAGATTCTAATAGCTTCTTGCCGAAAAAAATTTGTTTGCCAGCCAAAACAGAAGTGACGCCCCTATTCTGCAATTGCACCAGACTTTGATGCCTGATGTCGAGCGGACCTCTCTTTCTACCATGTGAAATAGACAACGAGGTGCGATCGAATTCGAAACGATGGTTTACAGGTCTCTCTTTCCATCTTATAAGGTAGACAGAGAGGGACCGATTGTGTTTTCCAATGACAAGCCGTACTTTTCGTTTCAAAACAATCATGCTCGCTCTGACTACCCAATACGATAAAAGGAGAGGTGTCAAAGCAATCGTTTTGAATCTGATCGCACGAAATGATCCGATCTGTCCGATAGGCTTCAAGGGGTTTATTGCACTCGCCATAAAGGTTTCACCTGTTAACCTGCGGGCTACCAACAAATTTCAAACCATTTTATTTATAGTAACTTTTTGACCATTTTAGTTGTTCTTTTCCAGATTCATCCTGAGAGGTTTAAAGTATACTCTGTATAAATTTCATTTAACACAAACTTAACCAAAGTGTGCAACAAGTCTGCAAATATTTCAATTCTGGTAGAATTCTCCTTGCTGTACAATTGTGACATAATATTGCTGATATATGAGAAGTTGAAAAAATCCATCTTGAAATCTCGGAGAACAAATAACTCCAAGATTGAATAAATTGGTTCATAACTTCTTATACAAAATTGATCTTGAAAACGATGTTGTATATTTATGTGTTAAACTCCCTAAGAGGAACAATTGTTTTTAGTGAGCTAAAAAATGACTCTAAAACAAAGTGAAAAGTAGGCATAGTCTGATTTGGCATAGGCTATACGAATTTCCAGCCCATGAACATTTAAACTGTTGCTTTTTTTGGACCCCTCGAATATCACTGAACAAAAAAACTTATTTGAATTATAGGAATTTTCTTTGATTCGAAGAAATGGTAGAGCAGAATATGGCTGGAGAAACATTTCTTCAGATTAGAGAAATGATTTGTTTGGATCTAAGGAACGCAACGCTTAAGGCATAGAAATACTTACTCGGCACTATAAAATATTCGTTGGGCGAAATAGATTTGCTATTGATTGTAATAAATAAGTATTTGATACGATAGGTGAGTTCTGTAATGCAAAGAAATATGGTGTAAGTTCAAGAAGATAATTATTACATACAAATAATAAATGTAACTCGAACTGAGAAAAAGTTTTTTTTTTAACCAATTATATGCTTCTTTGATTCAAATAAGCGTATTTTCTGGTAAAATAAACATTTCTTTGCAATAGAGAAATATTTTTCAACGGAACTATTTTTTTGCTTCTAGGATGCTGCATATTGTTTTTAAAAAAGTCGTAACAGAGTTGAGAAAATATTAATTGATTCAAAGAACAATTTACTCAAACAGAAAGTTCTACTATCTATAAGAAATTTTGAATAGTTAAGGTATAAAAATTAAGCAGTCCCATTCATTAAAAAAATATTCAATGCAATTATAATGATTATAATGTGTAATAATATATTTATTTTCATTTTCGCGTAGCAGGAAAAAGGATTTCAAGCAAGACCAACTGACCAATGCTTAGGAAGACCGATAAACACCAATCACCACATATTTCAGGTTATAACTACGGTGAAAATGTATAGCTAACTTAAAGCTGGAGAATCCATTTCTATTGTGAGACCATAAACTATGCGCACCTGGTGGCATATTATGTTTTCAACTACTCTGAACAAATAAGGAATTTTACCAAAATATTTTTCCGAACGAATGGTGTATGAAGTTATATCAAAAATATATTTCTTCACTTGAAGGAAATGTTTATTGGGCATAAATCGCTTCACTCTATTTGTTAAAAGAAACATATCTTTCAAGTGAATAAATTATTACTAAAGTAAACAAATTACTTCATTCGACTAATGACACGTTCTATTAGAGCAACAGTATCAATCCCCTTATACGAAAGAAATATCGCTTTCACTTAATTAATGTTGCTTTCATTTGTGTAAATATTTCTTTGATTCAAATAAATCAAATATTTCTTTCACGCATCAATGAATTATTCATTTCAAATAGCATTTTTTTCAATTCAAAGGCTCAAAAGCATTGAACTAGACAAATATTTCTTTGTATGCGAAAGCGAGATTCAAGGGAACCATTTACTTAGTTTTCAAGATATCAATTCCTTGAGTTAATCATCTTATACTCTGAAGCCAGGAAATAGTTGTGCATTAAAAAAAAAAGGCACCCAAGGAAATTATTTCTTTGAATCCAACATTTTTTCTCTCAGTATATATATTTAATTAAAAAAAGAGCGAAACAACCACCACAGGGTCCCACTAAGAGCAACTGCTATCTAAAAAATGGCAATAGCCCCCAGTAGAACCGCGGCAAATCACACCTATGGCCACATATCACAACCGTGAGATGTGTGGTCACAAGGCAAGATGAAATCACAACGATAGTCCAGCGAAACCCTCGTGTGTCTTGAGGACACGAAGCGACGCAAGGATGACAGCTTTCTGCATCCATCTCGCAAGTGTCTTGGCATATTTATGGCACGCGGGTATGGCTTTAAGGTTACGAACCAGTGATAGTTTCGCACCTCCGAGAGCACCTATCACAAGGACAATTACTCGCACCGAATAGTTTGGGTACAGTCGTTGCAGCTCTCTTTTAACCCTTAAACTGCACACCTCAAAATAATTACGTTAGCTGCACCGTGGGTGTTTGACACCCAGATATTTAAACTTGTATAACTGAGCCAGATTTCAATATTTTATCACCAAATTCGGATGGGATGTAGAATTATACGTCTTTTTGTAAATTTCGTTGTTTTTATAACGATATAATTAATCTAAGTTAGTTAAAAACTGGATTTTCGAAAAAAAATGAAAAAAATGAGTTTTTTCATAAAAAAAATGTATAAATTGCGTAATTTTTAATATTATTACCTAAAAATTTGATGGAATACTCTTGAAACAGTATACTTTTAGAAAAAAATAAGTATAACATACGTGTTTTTAAAAAAGGTATTTATTTTGCGAAATGAAAATTCAATTTTTGACTAAAAACAAACAGTGTATTTTCCATGCTAAAATCAATTGATTGATACATAAAAGTCTAATATTACATAAAAGTAAGGAAGAGCGAGTACTAAAATGACAAATTAGATATAAGAAAGATAATAAAAGGTAAAATAAATCTATTCATATGCACCACAGTCGGTGCAAGGGCTGAACGGTGCTCATTGCACATGGGCCGTCTGCAAGCTGCGCAGCGAGTTTTTCTCTTTTTATCATTTTTGGCAGGGCATTTTGCGCATCTAGCATAATTTTCTGCCAAAACAAGTTGCAGCTCAGCAGGATTTTCTAATTCTGCTTTTTCATGGCCTAACATTCTTGCTATTGCGTAGCGGAGATCTTTGCGCAAAGTATACAGTTTGGATCTTTCTTCAAGATACGGTTTTGAAAGATAATCAATCACACCTTCTAAACAAGATTGCGCCGATATTTTGTTAGATCTTCTTCATTTTCGGAATCACTAATAAACTCTGAAACGTTGTCTTCTTCACTTTCACTTGTAACACCTCCAAAATCATCTTCATCCTCCTGCGTGGCTAGCAAGTCTTCACGTAAAGTTCGTTTTCGTAGATTGTACGACATCTATAAATGCATAAAACTATATAATAAAGCAACAAAAAATTTTTTAATTATTAAAGATGATGTACTTACGTTCAAAAGCAATCGAAAATACACAATATTTGGAGAAAAAAATCTGAACAAAAATCACTTTTTCGAACACTAACTGCACCCTGGGTGTTGAGCACCCACCGATTTTCGAGAGTCTACTTTGCGGAGCAGTCGAACGTGAACTAACACTTGGAACGCTCTACCAACGTACTGTACTCACTAATTCACTCACGAAAAACCGCCAAATGTCGGCACATATCCCATTATATCGAATTTAATACAGAATATTAGAGGCCAAAGTTGGCTCTGGGTGTTTGACACCCACGGTGCAGTTTAAGGGTTAAGGTATTGATACCTCTCCTCTTTTTCTTTTTCCTTTGCAGTGATGTTGTATTCGGACGGAGCCGAGAATACGATTACGAATATGGTTCGTTTCTCGAAGTCTTGGAGAACAATGTCAGGCCTCGAGTGCGCAACGGAAACTGCTGCCCGAAAATCGTAGTTCCGGAAAATTTGGCACTTCTCGTTTCAGACAATTGACTCTATATCCCTTGGAGCGTTCGGCAGGGCAGGCTCGCGACCAACACCGTCAGAGCGACAAAGATGGTAATAAAGTACTCTTAGGGCCGCATTATGTCTATAGATATAGATCGTTCCTGCGTGGGTCGGACACCCTGATAATATGTGTTCTAGGTACTCAGCGCGTGCATGACACGCTCTGCACCTATCACTGAGAACTTCTTGACATAAAATACGGTCAAGGTATGCTAAGGTGGAAATCCGTCCTGACATGCAAAAATAAAACCCTCTGTGCCTGAATTAAGTCCTGATGATTTGAGGAAAGCAAAAGTTTGCTCCTTCGACAAGGACTGTTTTTCTACATTTCTGTGAACGTTTCCGTGCATATGCTTGTTGAGTAGCTGTTGATGAAATTTTCCAAACTCTGCTTTCTTTACTTCAGCTTTTAAACTCGTGGTTCCTGACCATCTTTAGAAGAGGATCTCTGCCATTCGCAACGATTTAAGCTCTACTTAGAACAATTCGGTTATAAAGACACTGGAGATTCAGAAGTCCGCGTCCGCCTTGACGGCGTGAAATTTATAATCGCGGAACTGACGAATTGATATGCATGATCTTACGTGTGGTGACATCAAGGGCCTTAAGCTTGTCCTTTGTCCATTGAACCACCCCAAACGAGTAGAGTAGAACCGGGACGGCAAACATGTTAGTCGCAGATCCAGAGGAATATATAAAAATTACAAATCAGTTTGACCTCAAGATTATTTTGTTGCATCAGAGGTTTTCAAGTATAAGGAAATTTTGGGTTTCAAGCTTTCTCCCCTATAATATGATTGTTCCGGGTGAATCACCCTTTTATAAAATCAAACAATTGTTCATTTCCGTCATTTATACAAGATGTTTCGAAATTACAGTTTTAATTTTATTTGAAAATATTTTGAAATTTTATTTTTGTACTAGGACAGTCGGTACATTTAGTAGCTGTTACTCACGAATAATGCTTTAGTCGCATAACTTATTAGGTTGAGCGTACAATGTTATCAGAAAATCAATACTCGGATTATTTATTCCCAGTGAGTACTGACAAGTATTGGAGACAAATTAGTTAACTATATGTACTATATTTACTTTGTGATTTTAAATAAATCATAATAATTTACAATATTAATGAATGAAAATATGGAAAGAATGAAAATAATTAATAATTTTGAATGTACGATGATTACTAGGAATCTGTATTATCTTCAGAGATGGTAACTATCAATCATTAGAGAAATCCTTACACACACTCCTTTCGCTCCGCTAGGATTTTTACAATAAGAAATTATACCTGGGTTGAACAGTTGAAGACTGCTATTGATTATGTAATGAAGATAAGTCCGACTATTGTAAAATACATGAACACCTAAACCATCATATGCAATATTTGTTATTCATAGATAATTTTTTTACTAATTATTGAAAAGAATCGAAGATAATAGTCGAAACTAAATTGAAATGTAGATGGTTCTTAACGATTTGATATTCAACCCATCCCAATTCTCTTTTTCCGGAAGGATGTGCAAAGAGGAAATATTGCGATCCGCCATGCTGTGGAACTGCAAGTAGATAGAGAAGTCTCCCGCCTTTTATATCGGACAAAGTTTGAGCCATTCGGTTTTATGCGTTCCGCGTTAAATACACATAAGGACCGAATCGGCGCTCACATTCTTGCCCGTATAAGGGACGAGAAATGGACGGATGCATAGATGGATACTAGCTTCCCTAAGTAATTGGCAAACATACCGACAAAACTTTACGAGTCTGCTCATTCTGACGCGAAAGTGGGAATTCAGATTTCAGAGTTATTTATATATTACAGCCTGTTTTGTCCTCATATTAATCGAAGAAAATGTTAACGTATGTATAGGGTAAGTCCGGGGGAGATGGCCGTGGTTTTTTCAAGGACCAGTTTAAATAAAACTACATTTATTTCGATTTAAATTATTATTTTTATTCAAACATGAAACATTATACGATATGCTTATGAAAAATATCTTATGATTTCTAATGAGATTAATCTTAAAAATAATAAAAATTAAAAATTATAACTGACCATCTCTTCCGGTGCGTCCGGGAGAGATGGCCTTAGTAGCACGGGAGAGTTGACCAGTTCGCGATACATTTTTTGAGTTTCAGTTCCTTTCTTTTTTTTGTCCACATTTTGAACACATTTTCCCAAATTCAGTGCAATTTTCTTGCTCCCAAGGTTTGCAAAAGATACAGTGAAGTCAGTCTTCGGTAAGACGTGTTTCGAAATAGTTCTCTCCACATCACTCTCCATCATCACTCTCCACATCATTCGCTGAATCATATACAATTGGCTGCTCTTCGTCGTCGCTACTGTCAGATATTATTCTCAAGGCCACACCAGCCAGGAAACAAAATTCATGAGTCCATGTGTTTATTTTGTGGTTATGTTCAAGCTCGACTCATAAGCCATCGAACACTTAAAATCGCATAATTTTTCGAAAAATATACAACCACAACTTGTACCATGAACTCATTAACTAATTTTCACACTAGGCAAAAAAAAACAAATAGATTTTAATTACTGTGGTGCATAATTCGCAAATTATTTTGCGTGCATGTATTCCTACGCTCGAATTAAAGCGAACTGTGAGATAAATAGCGGCATAAAGCGACTGCTTCTAGATTTTTTTTTGAATTGGCCATCTCTCCCTTACGGCCATCTCCCCCGGACTTACCCTATACAATAATAGATTGGAGTAAAAAGTTGGAAGATAATATTTTAAGTTGATCGATATTTCCGTTTTAAAAAAATACAAGAGTTACTTATGTAGGACTTACTTATTTCGTTATGAAACTGTAGACCTCAAGGCACTAACCCGAAACAAAATAAAGAAATAATATCAATTTAAATCATTTTTTTAGTAGCCTATTAATAATTTTAACGTTAATTCTAACAAGAAACCAAGTAATGTAAATATAAAATTAATAATGGTATCAAATTTTTTCATTTCATAGTATCAATCATTTAGAAGATCGGTGGAAAAGAAGAGCAAGAAGAATATTTTTGATGATTGATGAAAATTGCTATCTTAACTTCCAAATTATTATATAACATTTTCTTCCAGTATGAAAATAATTAAACTATTCTATTTTTATTCAAAAAATACCAATTTCTGAGAAAAAATACTATCATAAGCTACATTTGTTCAAAATTGTAAGTTTAATTTTCGAAGTCAAATTATTTTTGTTTAAAATAATATTTTCGGTGAAAAATGATGTCGTAACATGTAATTGTTCGAATATTGTAAGTATTATTTGAAATCTTATGAAGTTTTATTAATAATAGCAATTTTATACGAAAAACACTAACATAATATGACCAATTTTTAGTGTAACGTAACCTAACATTTTTAAAAATTATGAGCCTTTATAATCTGATTATGTTTGCTTGAAAATGTTCATTTCCGGTAAAAAACGCCGAAAACCCAAAAAACATTGATTGTTGAACAATTTATAATTTTTGAAACCTAACAGCTTCTCATTTAGAATACCCATTTTCGATGTAAAGCACTAACATAACATTAACTTTATGATTTTATATTGGGTTTCTTTAAAAAAAATATAAATTCCAGTGAAAAACACTAATCGAAAACAGGTATATTTTATTATATTTGAAATAATTCATCAGATAATTTGAAAACTTCAATTTAAGCGCGCAAGAGTATTAAAAAGCACAAACGTTTCCCAATTCCACTACGTCATAGGAAAATAGGTCAATTTTCTTTGTAGCTAACTTTTCTCGGACGGTTGGGGGGCTTCCATAAACCAATCGATCCAATTTTGGCCACTTTTTGACACCCCTCTCCCCATTCAGTCCACCGTGGCATTATTGCCCCCCACCCCGGGGGCACATGGTTTATGGAAGGCCCTGAATTGATCATTTTTGAATTTTGTTGAAAATTTGATGTTTTTTTGGCATAGAATTAATCTTTCTGGTTTAAAAATCAACTATTTGGGTTAACATTTAATTTTTTTGTGTTGTAATATTTTTGGACTTATTATTGTTTTCAAGAAACATTTTTCTGTCTTCTGGCCATGCAGTTTATTTTTTTAACACCTAAGTGTAAAACCACGTGGCTTGAACTTGGACCCCCCCCCCCCCATGCAGACCAACGTGGCATTTCGTCGACCCTTCCCCATAAAGGAACCACGTGGAAGACCCCTTGTTGCAAGAAATACTGTATGACGCACGAGCGCTCTCCTTCAACTCTTTGCACACGTCCCACCGCCGACTCATGCTTCGAGTCACCGGCTCATGCTAAGAAATTCACACTCGTAAGAAATGACCTACTCTGCGCACTCGTATCACAAATAACAATTCTGGGTGTATTCTTTCTTCGAATTTTCAATTTTGTTTGCTCTGATGCATAGAACTGTTTAATGTTTTTCGGTTGATCATCGAAGTTAATCTGTGCTTGGTTCGATTCTTCTCGGATGTGTGCCATTGCAATATAGATATGGTTGATTTATTAGCTCTTAATACTAAAGTCAAAGGAGAACAGATAACACAATTACTTTAACATATTGATTGAATGTTGAGAATGAAGAAAAATTATTATAAACTCATCAAAATTCTTTATGAAGAAAAACATTTTCTTATAATATTCTCAGTATAAATGTTCTATTCTAATACATGATTTATGGAAAATCCTTTCAAACCACAGCAGGGTAAAATTTCTAAGACCCTTCACTGAAAGAAAATATTGAAAGCTATCGTTCCTACGAAACATCACACCTATACTATCAAACCTATCTCGTAAAATGCAAATCTCATTTTCCTAATTCTCGACCTTGAGGCTGATAAGAGAAATCTCACCACCCCGAGATAGCTATAACCACATAGAGGAGTCCAGTTTACACGGGAGTCCTTTTTGAGATTCACGCATGAGGTGATTCGTTGTAGGTGGTCAGGGGATGAAACATCCCCATCGCTACGACTTCGTAGGTAAAAAAGTGACTGGGAGGCGGTATCAGACCAGACGCCCACGCAACTCGCCGGTTTTGGCGGGCTCGGGGCGTTCCTGGTACCATGAGGAAACTCCAATCACTGGATCCAGGTTAGAATTCCAACCGGCGCACTGAGGGCGATTACGCCCACTACCTCCTATCACAGCTTCTTTACGCAACTCGTCGTGCGCATGGGAAAAACGCACTGACCTCGATACCTACCCTCCCCCACTTCACCCCCAACACCAACTGACACTTCCACCCCCGCAGCGCCCATCTCCCTCACTCGTCGTGTCATTTCATCTTCTACAGACTACACCACTCCTGCGCTACGTACCTTCCACCTTCCACCTTCCTTTTTCGTATGCTGTTCGGATTTCAAAACACGTTTTGCTCTCTCCTGACTCATGTAATAAACATAGACACTTTTCTCCATTACATGTCCAAAGAATAAGGAGTGCAAATATTTATATTAAAAATTGGTTCATTAAAATATAAACATAAAAAGAATTCCTTACACTAATATTGTGTACTGACTTTTTTTAAATTTATCTATCCCTCTGCTTACTTTTTTCTTTCGATTTTTGAATTGCACTGTTTCTAAAGCAAATTCCTTGTTTTTTTTTCGCTTATTGTTAAAAAGCCGTCGAGACGTAGTACTATGGGTTCACTATTTACTTTTACTCATTGCATGATAATATACTTAATCCTCATATATAATTGTTTATATAATATTCTTAACTGTTAATTGCACTTAGTAAAATTTTTATAATTTTTACTCGTATGTCGCACAGTGGGGCAAAAGCCGATTTTCTGGACAAATGAGTCTAGAGCGTAGAATTTTGATCCGATTTCAGAATTTTTTCAAAACAAAAGATAAAACTAAATGTTAACAAAGTTGACATTCAACAATTTGTTATGAATGACCCAATTTTTGGCAACTTCTTACATTAATGTAAAACATCATGAAATCAGCAAAGAAGCTCCTCACAAAGAATATCCAGCAGGTTACAAACTTTTTAAAAATTAATTTTAATTTCAACAAATTCATGTGTGAATGAGCTACTACAGGATTAGGAATACTTGGAGACGTAATTTTGCAATCTTTTTAGGACATATTTAAGAACAATGCTCAATCACTATTCTTTTTGAGTGCAGAGTATTTCTTAATGTTCGAAACAAATTTAATAAACAAATCAATATCTTTGCCATTTCGCACACCAAAGACTTTGTTCCCTTCACGAAATTGATTAAAAATTTGTGGACAGTAGATAATATGGATGATTTCTAAATACCTGCTAACAATTAATAATTTTTTAGAAAATTTGATTAACAAATACAGATTTTCGTCAATTTACCACCGGAAGATTTTGTTTATTCAACTGCATTCATTTTGAATTACTTGGAAAAATCCTTCGCTTATGATGCTTTATCAATCAATAATAATTGTTTATTTCATAAACAATTTTAGAATTCACTTTGCAACATGACTACTTGCCAACACATGGATCTCGTTTTTCCTTACGAAATCAATTGTGAGTGACTCAAAAAAAACCTTCGCTTTAGAAGACTTCATCTGGCGACAATATTTGTTATTTATTTGAATAAATTTTATTAAAATGTAGAGATTTTCGTCAATGTTTATCCAGCAGATTTTCTTCCTCGAACCAAATCAATTTTAAATGTCTTGGAAAAATCGAGTTCGTGAATTCTTTCTCAAAGTTCGCAGATTATTTACGAAAATACATCAATATCCGATGAATTTTTCTCATATTCGAGACCTAGCTACTAGTTCGTGACTTTTTTGCGTATCCATTTTCTCCATGTTAGGCGACAATATTTGTGACATATTTAGAAATGTATTTTATGAAGAAATACATATTTTCGTTAATTTTCAAATAATGGATCTCATTTTTTTAACCAAATGAACTCTGAATGGCGTGGAAAAATTTATTCATCATCTATTTATTATCAGACTATACAAGGTGGCATGCGTTATGTATTTAAATAAATTTTATTTTAAAATAAAGATTTTCAACCGGCAGAATTCGTATTTTCAAAGAAATTAAATCAAAACAACTTACCTCTATACCTTTTTTAAGTCATTTTATCAATGAGCCAAAATTTTTCTTTGTAATTAATTTTACTGAAAGATCTATGATTTCGTCATTTTTGAAGAGTGAGCAGCAGTTTCTTTAAACGATTTAAATTTTACTATCTATCTCTCTATGTATCTATCTATGACGAAGTCTTCTGATAAATAAGGTCCTTTCTGACATTTCGTAACAAAAAAAAAAAAAACATTCATGTGTTTACAAGTAGTCAAGTTGATAATTTCGTTATAAATTTTTTTCTTCATAAAATAAACAATTATTATTTGTTTATAAAGTATCATAAGCGAAGCATTTTCCCAAGTAACCTAAAATTAATGCAGTTGAACAAACAAAATCTGCTGGTTGGAAAATGATGAAAATCTGTATTTGTTGATAGAATTTATTTAAATAAATAACAATTGTTAGCACGTATTTAAAAATCATCCTTATTATTTATTTTCAAACAATTTTTGATTAATTTCGATGAAGGAACGAAGAGGTTAGAGGGTGAAAATGTATAAGATATGCATTTGTTTTATTAAATTTAATTATGAAATTAACTTTGAATTTTTCACATGTTAAGGGTGTTGGTTAACTCCGACTTGGAATTTTTTTTTCTATAGGCACGGCACTGACTCCATATATAATTTTTCCCAAGTATTTGAGAGCGAAAGAAAGAAAACTTGTCAAATATCCGGGGTTTTGCGAGATCCTCGGATCAACGAAATTTATAGGAATGAAGCCTTTTGCTGAGGGAATAACTATTTTCACGGAAATGATTAATTTTTCGAAAGGGAGAAATCTGCGGATAGCAGAAGACAGCATTTGAACGGCGAGAACCGTTCGCAAATTTATGTTTTTACTCACAATTCTGACATCACAGAAGTATTTTCAGAGGCTAACTGATTTTCGAAGACCGAAATGTTGATGAAGGCGAACCTAAATTTCGCGAAATACGTCGCGAAATGGAGAAAAATGTAGAATAAAATTGAGATGTCCTGTATGTGAGGACCATAAGACTGTATTGGTAAGCAGCAAAGCAAACTCGCCAACAGACCGGCTGTCAAATTCGCGCTCCGAATCTTCAATGCTCTGAAGGCCGCACCACACATTGCCACTCGCGAAATCGATTGTGGCGCAAATATTTAAAAAGTTTTTGAAGACAGCAACTGCAAATGCACCAATTTCATACATAAATCAATTTATGATTGTATGTAAATTTGTAAATTTACACAACTTCAAATTATAACTTTGAAATTATGATTTGAACATTTTGAAATTATAAATTATAAATTTATCAAGTTATCCAGCAATAAATTCCGAAAACATCAAATTCGATTTCTGGAATTTCGAAATTAGGCCCTCTGAAAATTTATTTATAAATTCCAATTTTATCAAGTGGTCCAACTATAAATTAATTATATGAAGAAACTTGTAACGAGGGACACGGATTGTGGTCATCTTTTGTGAGCGAAGAGGGCCTCATTTGAGATAAAAAAAGCTGAAACAGTTTACTAAGATGGAAAGCGGTTTACGAGAAAAAAGGGTTACAAGAAATCCGCGCAATATAACTATCGGTTTGAATTATAGGACTACTGACTAAGGAGTGGCGGGGTAATGGTCTAGGTGCAAGGCTTCAGAATCTGCCATCATGCGTTCGCGTCCTCGTACTCTCGTCAGTTTTTTTTTGTTTCTAAACATTACCGTGAATATGCATAAATATTATAAAAATATTATTAAATATTAATATTTTTTGAATTGGATGGAGCAACAAAAATCTTTTTTGTGATAAGCTTTTGGAGGGCGGCGGTGCTAAAAAATGCCCTTTGTCCCCCAATAAATTATCAATAAAATGAAGAACATGAATAAAATCAATAGAATTAACGAATGAAACGGATGAAATGAATCAAATAAATGAAATCAATAAAGTCAATAAAATCAATGAAATCAGTGAAACCGATATAAATTTTATTTTATTGATTTCATTGATCTTGTTCTTTGATTGTTCGATTGATTTTAGTGATGCATTTGATTGCATTATTTTTAAAATCGTATTTTTATATTGAGTTTCTTTATTTTATTACAAAATACAATGGAATGAATCAATAAAATCAATAAATTGAATAAAATCACTAAAGTCAAGAAAATCAAATTATAATCAATGAAGTCAGAATTATACTGATTTTTGTGATTTCATTCAATGTATTGATTTTTTTATTCATTTCATCGTATTTTTTAATAAAATAAAGGAAATCAGTATGAATATGTGATTCTTTTATTAAAAAATACAATGAAATGAAGCAATGAAGTCAATAAATTGAATAAAATACTAAAATCAGATTATTATCAATAAAATCAAAATTTCACTGATTTTACTGATTTTAGTGCTTTTATTCAATTTATGGATTTCATTGATGTTCTGGATTTTTTTATTTTTCATTTTATTGGTAATAATTTTATTTTTTATTTTTAGTTATTTTATTGATCTACTTGATTGTTTTGATTAAAAAATAGAACAGAATAAATCAATACAAGCAATAAATTGAATGGAATCACTAGAATAAATAAAAGCGATTTATTATCAACAAAATCAATAAAATAAACAACATCAAGGAAATCAATAAAATCCATACAATAAAAAAATTAATAAAATCAATGAATTGAATAAAATCTCGAAAATCAGTGCAATTTTGATTTTATTGATAATAATTTTATTTTAGTATTTTATTTAATTTATCGACTTCATTGAGTCATTTGATTGTGTTTTTTAATAAAAGAACCAAATATTTACAATAAAAAATCAGTATATTGAACAGAATCAATCAAA
>CAKNXH010062674.1:227624-250860 GCA_932178445.1 Andricus quercusramuli
ATTTGATTGTATTTTTTAATGAGAGAGTCAAATATTTACAATAAAAAATCAGTATATTGAACAGAATCAATCAAATCAACAAACTCAATAGAATCAATAAAATAAAATAAATCAATCAAAACAATAAAATCAATAAAATGAATGAAAATCACTAAAATCAGTGCAGTTTTGATTTTATTGATAATAATTTCATTTTAGTATTTTATTCAATTTATTGACTTCATTCAGTCATTTGATTGTAGTTTTTAACAAAAAAAAGTCGAATATTTGCAATAAAAAAAATCGATAAATTGAATAAAATCAATAAAATCAATCAAATTGATAAAATCATAGAATCAATAAAATGAAATAAATCAATCAAAACAATAAAATCAATAAATTGAATAAAATCACTAAAATCAGCATAATGTAGATTTTATTTATGTGTTTTCTTTCTGATTTTGTTGATAATAAATCGATGTTATCGATTTTGGTAATCTCATTCAATTTATTGATTTTATTGAGTCATTTGATTTTTTTTTTTAATAACAGAATCGAATACTTATACTGATTTTCTTTATTTTATTAAAAAATACAATCAAATGAATAAAAAAATCAATACATTGAATGAAATTACTAAAAACAATAAAATCAAATTATTATCAATGAAATAAAATAAATGAACAGCACCAATAAAATCAATAAATCGAATCAAATCACTAAAGTGAAGAAAATCAATAAGTCAAAATTATACTGATGTTAGTGATTTTATTCAATTCATTGTTTTTATTAATTTTTTTATTGTATGGATTTTATTGATTTTATTCATGTTCTTCATTTTATTGATAAGGGTAAAAGCTACCACAGGGTTCGCATCTAGCCCCTTGACCGCGCCGTCGGGCGACCTATTGTTTCGGCCGAGTCGAGCGTTGGCCGTACAGTCTTGTTCAAAAAGACGCACGTTTTGCAGTGCGAACCCTCTGTACTACCCATCGTCGAGATACATTAGAGACACTGGAAAAAGGAAAAGAATGCAAATACAGGGCAGCACTTCATATCATGGGGAACCGTCTTGATGTATGCTACTTATTGTAAATCATTAATCAATAAATTAATTTTCTTTTCGACTATTCAGGCCCGGCGGAAGGTAGGTTATCTGTCTTTCTCGCTCCTTAAGAAGCGTGAATTTAAAGGAATTAGAATAAGCGAGACACTTGCATGTGGAAAACAAATGAAGGTTTTCCACATGTGAGTGTCTCGCTTACTCTAATTCCTTTACATTCACGCTCATTGAGGAGCGAGAAAGACAGATAACCCACGTTCCGCCGGACCTGCGACTATTCATATTTGTGTGTTGAAAATGCAAATTTTTAGTAAAAAATTCGTCTCTTTTATTTCAAAATCAATCAATTTAATCGAAAATTCATGAATTTTGTTTTAAAATAAATCTTCTTAAAGGAAAAATCATCTTTTTTGCTTAAAAATAAACTTTCCTGCTGAAAATGCAACTGCCTTGAAAAAAATTAGTCTTTCTCGCTTGGGAATTTGACTATTTGGTTCAAATTTCAACTATTTGGTTAAATTAAAGACCATTTATCCCACATTTCAATCAATTTTATATTGCGTATTAATAAGAATTTAATCACTGAGAATTAGGGTTTATAAATTATTTTAATGACTGAATGAATACTTTAATGATTTAACGAATATTTTACTGATTTAATTGATACTTTACTGATATAATCGTTGTAGCTATCTTGTAGAAAATTTATCTTTTTCCTTAAGAATTCAACTATTTGGATTCTATTTCCGAAGATAAAAATGCATTTTTAATTGTGAATCATTTTTTTTAGATTCATCTCGAAAAAAAATTATTTTAACAAAAACTAACAAGGTTCTTAAGAATCTAACCAAGATATTCATATATACTCAGGGGACTTTTTGACATTTTCAACTTAATTTGTCTCGGGTACTCATTAGACTCATTAGAGTATACAGAAGTATTAGTGGCGACTGGTTAATAGGGGCAACTAGACACATTTAGATAAAAAATAGAAAAAACAGTAAAATAATTTTAAATAGGTAGCATACATCCAGACGGGGCCCCATGATATGAAGTCCTGCCCTGTATTTGCTTTCTTTTCCTTTTTCTAGTGTCTCTAATGTATCTCGACGATGGGTAGTACAGAGGGTTCGCACTGCAAACCGTGCGTCTTTTTGAACAAGACTGTACGGTCAGCGCTCGACTCGGCCAAAACAATAGGTCGCCGGACGGCACTGTCAAGGGGCTGGATGCGAACCCTGTGGTAGCTTTTACCCATTGATAATTTATTGGGGGACAAAGGGCATTTTTTAGCACCGCCGCCCTCCAAAAGCTTATCACAAAAAAGATTTTTGTTGCTCCATCCAATTCAAAAAATATTAATATTTATTAATATTTTTATAATATTTATGCATATTCACGGTAATGTTTAGAAACAAAAAAAAACTGATGAGAGTACGAGAACGCGAACGCATGATGGCAGATTCTGTAGCCTTGCACCTAGACCATTACCCCGCCACTCCTTAGTCAGTAGTCCTATAATTCAAACCGATAGTTATATTGCGCGGATTTCTTGTAACCCTTTTTTCTCGTAAACCGCTTTCCATCTTAGTAAACTGTTTCAGCTTTTTTTATCTCAAATGAGGCCCTCTTCGCTCACAAAAGATGACCACAATCCGTGTCCCTCGTTACAAGTTTCTTCATATAATTAATTTATAGTTGGACCACTTGATAAAATTGGAATTTATAAATAAATTTTCAGAGGGCCTAATTTCGAAATTCCAGAAATCGAATTTGATGTTTTCGGAATTTATTGCTGGATAACTTGATAAATTTATAATTTATAATTTCAAAATGTTCAAATCATAATTTCAAAGTTATAATTTGAAGTTGTGTAAATTTACAAATTTACATACAATCATAAATTGATTTATGTATGAAATTGGTGCATTTGCAGTTGCTGTCTTCAAAAACTTTTTAAATATTTGCGCCACAATCGATTTCGCGAGTGGCAATGTGTGGTGCGGCCTTCAGAGCATTGAAGATTCGGAGCGCGAATTTGACAGCCGGTCTGTTGGCGAGTTTGCTTTGCTGCTTACCAATACAGTCTTATGGTCCTCACATACAGGACATCTCAATTTTATTCTACATTTTTCTCCATTTCGCGACGTATTTCGCGAAATTTAGGTTCGCCTTCATCAACATTTCGGTCTTCGAAAATCAGTTAGCCTCTGAAAATACTTTTGTGATGTCAGAATTGTGAGTAAAAACATAAATTTGCGAACGGTTCTCGCCGTTCAAATGCTGTCTTCTGCTATCCGCAGATTTCTCCCTTTCGAAAAATTAATCATTTCCGCGAAAATAGTTATTCCCTCAGCAAAAGGCTTCATTCCTATAAATTTCGTTGATCCGAGGATCTCGCAAAACCCCGGATATTTGACAAGTTTTCTTTCCTTCGCTCTCAAATACTTGGGAAAAATTATATATGGAGTCAGTGCCGTGCCTATAGAAAAAAAATTCCAAGTCGCAGTTAACCAACACCCTTAAATGAGCAACGTTTTCACACATATTACGAACGAAAAATTTAAAAATAAAGTTTCAAAGTATTTTCAACGTTGATCTTGCATTTGCATTCATTAATTTGTTAATAGAAAATAAATTTTTGTATTGCTGTAACCTGCTCGATATTATTCTTAAGGAGTCTATTTACTTATTCCATGATTCTTACATAAATAGAAGTTATTGCAAAAAATGGGACCGATAATAATGAAAAAATTATCATCAAGTTTACTTTTAAATAAAAAATTAATAAAAATGGAAGAATCGGCTCGCATAAATTTTTGTAAAATGGTGTTAACTTCACTTTTGGAAGAATGCTCAAATTTGATCAAAATTGTGAGCTCTAGACTAATTTTTCCGAAACAACTTTTTTCTCCCACTGCGTGTTGTAGGAATTTAGGAAAATCATTATTTTGTCTAAAACCCCAGTGAATGAACTAAATTCGGAAGTTTAGGAAAATCTCTCATTCAGATATTACCTTTTTTCGAAATTCCTAAGTTATGCAACAATCTAGAGCACTTTCAGGTTATGTCCTCCAAATCCTAGAGCGCTTTTGACATTCAGAACATTTTTTAATCTATGCTTAGAATTGAGGTAAATGGCCCAGTAATCGTGACGGTCATATTTTTGCTGGTACATCTATAATTTGAATGAATTGAAATTTCGATTTAATACTATAAAACGCCAACAATAAATGGGTTTCATCATTAAATGTTATTTTCAATATAGTTTTTAACATTATATTTAAATTATAACCAAGTTTTATGATTATTGTGAGTAAACACACCTTTTTGATTGGCACCGATTCTTTGCATCTTTCCCAACTGCATTTTTTGACAGATTTTGAAAACTAAGTTCTTTCAAAAGGAAAGATTGTTGTTTACCGAATTAATTTAAATATATAACAGAAATTGTTTATTTGAATAATTTTATTCAATGATAAACGCTTACAGATCGCTTCGTAACAAATCTTTTGAATTAAACATTTTAGTCAAATATTTTTGATAAGCTTGGCTATTCGTCCTAAATTTCCGACACGACATCCCCTTCTTCAACTCCCTCATTTTTTCAGACACGGCCAATTATAAAACAAAATAAAGACAAACCATAAGCTTAAATTTCAGATTTTTCTACATAGCTAAAATGCTCTAGGAATTTAATGAAATGGCCTAAAACTGTTATAAATTCTTAAATAAACCAGGAATTTAGAGTGAAAATATCACATGAATGGGAAATTCTCCTAAACTCCCCCTGATTCTCCTGAATCCCTCAGACATAAGCATATTCTATGGTTGGTGATAGAGAACTTTTAAACGTATCAATCGATCCATTTCGTCAAAATAAATAAATGCTGTAATTATATTAATCCCTACAAATATTCAGAAAAATTTTCAGATCTGTATTCATCACGACTACAGTTGATTAATACAAATCTAGAGTAAATTTTCTTGCATGTAATCAAAATACAGAATGCGAATGATCAAGAACAGGATTCAGCAATAACCTTCATATGCGCAGGCTAGGATGGGCCTTATTTTTCAGACTTAAATTTTGTCTACTTCTCATCCTTCAGCTTTGTTTCAATACCCAAAAAATTAATCTTCAAATTTGAGCAAAATCGATTATTAGTAACCTGTGCCCCAAAGACCATAAAGTTGTCCATTGATTCAATTGAGTAAACCCCAAATATATATTTTTGTCTGAAATTGAATAACATCGGTGCAAACAATTGACAACTACAATTACCAGGGCCGGCGCAGCCAATATTTTGCATGTCTGGAGTTTGTAAAGGGGTTAGGAGGAAGGGGGTGGGGAAATTTTCTTTAGTTTTTGTTAATTTTAACGAGAAGGTTCTTCTTCGTACATCATTGCTGCAGATAAATGCGTTTATAATTTTATTTAAATGAATGAATCTCCAACTAAAAATATAACTCTTAAAAAAAGCGATTTCTTAACAAAGTGATTCAACTATATCTTTCAAAGAAAATAGTTGAACATTCAAGCAAGGAAAAATAATTTTTAACCAAAACAATAAATTTTCATTAAAAAGAAGACATTTCTACCAAAGCGGATGAATCTATAAATCGAAAAGATAAATTAAAAAAAATAGTTGAATTTTCTGTTAAAAAAGGTTTTAGTTGACTTTTCACAATCAAAATATAAATTTTTAACCAAGAAATAAGTTTGTACGGAAAAAAAATTTAATTTTCAATAAAAAAGACGAATTTTTACCCAAGAAGGATGACTTTTTAACGAAATTGTTCAATTCTCTATCCATATCCAATAGTTGCATGCGCGACTGTTGGTTGTCGCGCTTCGCCCTTGAGAATGTATTCATCTCGCGCTTCGCGCTCGAGAATGTATTTACCTCGCGCTACGCGCTCGGTCTTTATATTTCCCACAAATTTGTGCACAGACCTAATGAAATTAAAGGTCAAAGCGCGAACAACTGTAATTTCATAAAAGATGAAATTTCTTTTAAAACAGATTAATTTTCATTTAAAAAGAAAACAAACTTTCGAAAAATAGGTGAATTTTCATACAGGAAATATTCCAGTTGACCTTCCGAAATCAAAGTATGAATTCTTTAACAAAAAAAAAGTTTCTACGAACAAAATTGAATTTTTCATACAAAAAAACGAATTTTTTCAACCAAAAGGGATGAATTTTCAACGAAATAGTTGAATTCTCTACCAAATAGTTCAATTTTCATCCAAGAAAGATGGAATTTGTAATAAAGCAGATGAATTTTTAATAAAAAAATGAATTAAAAAAATCTGCACGCTTTGCGGGCACATTCTCATGACGCGCTTCGCGCGCGGCTCTCTGCGCTCGTAGGTTTGGGCGCGCCTAGGGGCGCCGTTGTTGTATCTCGCGCTGCGAGCTCGATAATGTATTTACCTCGCGCTTCATGCTCGCTGGTGATGCTACGCGCTCGGATACTTTTTTCCTCGCGCTTCGCGCTCGGCATTTTTCGGTTTTCGCACATCGTACTCGGCAAATAGACAAAAACTCTACGTTTTAAGTGATTGTCAAATTTGTTTTTATTTTAGATTAAAAAGGAAGTTCATTTACTTAAGGCTCTATCGGCCTTAAGGAACACATTCTCATTACAATACCCACACACTTTTTTGAAGTCCAAAGAAAAACGCTTAATTGCTTAAGAACCAGTTTTGGTTCAATTCGCTGAAAACGCTACCAAAAATCGAAAATTCCGTTCCTGGTCAAACAGTGTTTGTTTTATTCATAGAAAACTATATTTAAATTTATTTACATAAAAAATGTAAGAATTTGATTTTTCGTTTATTTTGTAATGTCATTTTTCACGATTAAAACAAAAACTACGCGTCCTATAAAAAAATAATTAACAACAAATTTGTAGATCTTTCTTGAATAGATCATTTTTAATTTTTCTTATCTTGCATAGTCTGGAAGCAAAATAGAATTTTTTATTTTATTTTTGATATGTTTCATGGGGTCAAAATTTGAATGTTTGATTTTTCAAGAAAATTCGGAAAGTTGTTGTTATAATCTTGTAGGGCTTGCAAAAAGCAACGTTTTTCTCTCCATGACTTTTT
Source organism: Andricus quercusramuli (assembly GCA_932178445.1). Classification (NCBI taxonomy): domain Eukaryota; kingdom Metazoa; phylum Arthropoda; class Insecta; order Hymenoptera; family Cynipidae; genus Andricus; species Andricus quercusramuli. Next base: position 234,784 of record CAKNXH010062674.1, read on the forward strand.
TCATATCGTACGTTGTTTGGCTTAAAATGTTGACTTCAGTTAGTTTTTTTGGATTTCGAAAATGCTATAATTCTGATAGTTTTCTTTTTATCGGAAAAAGTCGTGGAGATAAATGGTTCAGATTTTTAAGTACTGTGAATTGCCGTACATAGAATTTTGATGTTTCAACAAAAAAATTTACTGAAGCTCAATCCAATCTGATCATTTTTTCGAAAGTTATCGTGCCTACAGACAGAATACATACTACAGATAGACACCTTGGTAAAAATTGTTTTTTCTAGCTCAGGGGGTCTCAAAACGTGGAGATTTGATGAAAACGGACAAAGTGATATTTTACATAAAACCATGACCTTCCCATTTGGATGAGAATGTAAAAATTCAAAAAAATAGTTGAATTCTCATCCCGAAAAGATTTCAGTCCCTCTTTTCAACACCAAAATATTAAATTTAATCAAAAGTAAATTTTCTGCAAAATAGTTAATTTTCAACAAACCCGCAGAATTTTCAACCGAAAAGTATGACTTACAACAAAATTGTTGAATTTTAAACCAAACAGATGCATTTTTGTCCGAGAAAGATGTAATTTCTGCTAAAGCAGGTGAATTTTGAAATCAGAAAGACAAATTTTCAAAAAAGAGTTGAATTTTCAACCGAACAGTTGCATTTCTTATTCAAGAAAGATGAAATATTTATTTTAAAACAGATGAAAATAAAAAAAAAACTTCAGAAAAAGTTAAATTTTCATCCAAAGAAGATTCCAGTTCACTTTCTAACACCAAAATAAGAATTGTGAACTATAAGTTAATTTTCTGCTAAATAGTCGAATTCCTAACCAAAAAGTATGGTTTTTTAACAAGATTATTAAATTTTCAACCAAACAGTTGCATTTTTGTCCAAGATAAATGAAAATTCTACTAAAGCCGGTGAATTTTTAAATCAAAAAGACAAATTTTCAAAAAAATAGTTGAATTTTCATCCAAAAGGATTTCAATAAACTTTTCTACCGAAAAATACAAATTTTGAACAAAAAGTAAATTTTCTAGGAAATAGTTGAATTTTGAAGAGAACAATTGCATTTTTGCCAAGAAAGATGCAATATTTCTACTAAAAAAGGATGAACTTTCAAACTAAAAAGACAATTTTTCAGAAAAAATATTTCTCATCAAAAAAATATTTCAGTGGACTTATCAGCAAAAAAATATAAATTTTAAACAGAAGGTTAATATTATACGAAAGAAGTTGAATTTGTAACCTAAAAAGACGAGCTTTTAACAAAACAGTTGAATTTGCCAAAAAATGATGTCTTTTTAGGAAAATTGTTGAATTTTCAACCAAATAATAATATTTATAACAAAAAAGATAATCTGCAGGAGCAAGTTTTTGCGAATTTGCACAAATTTCGTACATGAGTTACGTAATATAAGTTAGGTCCTGAGATGTTTTTTTCTTTCTTTTTATAAGTTGTTTCACTCCCATTTTCGGAAACACAATTTTTATTCTCACTATTATAACAAGAGCTAATGCTGTCATTTTTCTAACGCAAAAAAAACTGTGTAAAAGCCGCGTTTTTTTAATCACTTTTTCCTCCTCCAACTTCTTCTCTTTTGCTAACATTCGTGTCTGACGCAGTCACTCCGTTTACGCAGGACCATTTTGATTTTAAGAGAGATTTTCTCAGTGCAAAGTGCAATCTGAAACTGAGGACTCTGACCTAATTGTGTCTCTGTTCCTGACCCAGGTATATTTTCGAAGTAACCGAAATGAGTGGAAATAACATTAACCATAGGGGGAAATCCCGTGACCTGACTGAACGGCTTGGCGTGCACCCCCTGTTGAGCGACAGCTCGAGAACAATAAGCCCCTGGTAACGATCCTTGCTGCAAACTTGGAAATTCAAATTCTTCATCAAAGATCAGGTACTTAGTGAACCCAGACAAGAGATTTTTTTTTTGAAGCAAAAGTGAATTTTTGTTTATCTTCTCGTCCAGTTTTCCATGTATGGAATTTCCATGGTTGGAAATTTACATGTCTGGAGTTCTCCATGGCATCCATGCTGGCTGCGCCGCCCCTGACAATTACTCGATATCGCTCTCTAATTCTGAATGAGTGAGAATTTTACTCATTGAAGTAGCACTTGAGTCCCGGCTGAGGCCTTTGACCAGCCTACCGAACGCGTCCTCCTCGGCGTCCTCGTGTCACGGATAGAGGGTCTTGTACCTGTCCTGTACCTGCACCTGTCCTACGCACTTCTTACCCCTGATATTGGATGCTTTGTTGAGTTAGACAGTTCTGGGATACGTCTGTATAAGTGGATGTGGTACAGGGTGTCCACGAAAACTGGAACTCGTAAACTACCATCACCAAAATCTAACTCGAGAAACCAAGATGTGAGACAGCCCTGTCGCACTGCCATGTTCTCAAACACATTGCAACCAAACTTTCTTCGACATTTCTACTAGCTGACACTTTCCGACTTCTCATATTCTTTCACGTCACTATACTGTCTCCAGATACTTCAACAAATGAGTCAATTAAACTTCCATTCATAAACTATTCAAATATTTTTCGTTTTATAATTTGAATTCCAACAAAAACACTTCGTGTGATAAGAACTCCATCTAGTACCTGCGTGAATTTTAATATTTTATTTATTTATGTTAACAGTGATCAAAGTCGTGTGAAAAAAAAAACTAAGTATGAATCGTGGAAAATTTATACATGGAATTGTTTCTTGGGATGAAATGAGTTCGTTTAATGAATGAGTTCAATGAATATTCTGTTATGATAGAAGTAAATTGATATCACAGAGAGTTGAAAAAAAATATACTGGAAAAATGGTTAAGCTGTCTCAGCTAAACGTTTAGCTGGATTTCATCTTCTAAGAAAATGTAGCTCTGTTACCTGAATTTGTAGCTCTTTTGAATAAATGTTGCCTCCTAGAAATTTGGTAAATTGACAAATTAAGCTAAAACAACTATATATTCAGGTAACATTTTTAGATATTTAGGTGATACAGCTATATTTTCTTAGAAGACGAAATCCAGGTAAATCTTTTTTTTTGGTGAAATTTAAGGAGTCTATTACTGCACCCAAATAATAAATATAAGTGTGGCAAAATAATAATAATAACAATAAACTATCATATTTCAGGAATAATTTTCATATGGAAGTTTTTTTTCTTTTTTATATTCCTCTAAAATATCAGTTTATTTGCTCATCAAATAAAACCAATTTCTATCAACTTAATTCCTTTTATTGCAAAACACTTATGCTTATACATTTTTCACTGTTAGTTCTTGGCTTATTTTTTTATATTACAACTTTGATTAACTTTGACATAAATAAATAATATGCTAAAATTCATGCAGGTACTTGGCGGCGTTTCTCTCACACGTGGTGTAATTGTTGGTATTTCATTCATTTTTTAGTAATAATAAAAAATCCACATATAATAATAATGTTTTTCGATAACATCGCTATTGAATTGTAATCTACAGTCCATTTTTTCCTAACCCTTAAGTAAGGGCACACCTCCTGTATGGAAAAGAAGGGGCACACTTGGGTCAGATGGACTCATCAAAATTTTGAGTGCTTACTACAGGTTAAAAAATGCCGTTTCTCACACAAATAACTTTCTCGATTTTCAATATATTTGGATCTAAATTGAACTGAAGCTGTATTTTTTCCAAAGAATGAAAATGACATTTTTCGTCATTTTTTTATTCTAAGCGCTCAGTTTAGCGTTTAAAGGAGAGATATTGCGAAGCATTAAAGCTTACAGAATACATATTGTCATAGACCTTATCCAAGAATCTGAAAGCAAACCAGTATAATTTAGTTAATCATAGGTTTGTGTCTGCATATTTTGAAAATCGTTTATTCTTCATATAACTGCAAGCCTGTTAGCGTTATGATCATGGATCACTTTTCCCTATGTAAACTTCATTTACTATATTTATGCAAAGTTTCGTTGGAATCATTCGATTTGTTTTGGCTTTCAGCACGGCTGCATGACCAAAATAGTACGTTTTTTGATCAATTATAATTTAACTCCATGATATTTTCATGGATCACTTTCTTCTGAAAAAGTGGCATATGTACACCTTGTTCATTATATTCATGCAGAGTTACATATCATTATAAAACAATGTATTAAAAGTTGATTAAAACTACTTCTGGAATATAATAACATCTTTTTAAACAAAAATGTTTGAGTTCATTTAGTGCGAGTATGTACGTGGTCTGCCCGGAAAGTATTTTGACCTTGTATTGTACCAGGACTAAGAGTTAATTCTTGTTAATAGGGATACTATCTGCCTTAAAGTACTCCCTTTAGGATGCCACAAACTTCTTCCAGCGATCTTCCACTTTCGGAAGCACTCTTTAAAATCATCATTCGGAATAGTTAACAGCTGCTTCCTCTCATTCTGTTTTATTTCGTTTACATTTTGAAATCGTTTTCCTTTTAAGAGATTACTATAAATCAAGAAACAGACTGAAATCACATGCAGACTGAGCAGTACTGAATGGGTGCTTTTGAAGTTGTGTCAGACCGTGTATTAGCAGAAATTTCTGAATGAGCTGTCGTGAATGGCAGGTGCGTTATCGCGTCACACAATCGCTTGAGAACTTCTTGATGATATTCTTTGTTTACCGTCTGATATTTTGGTGCGTATTTATGGTCTCCGAAAAAGAAGCCATAGTTTATTCGAATGCAACAATTTGTTTATATTGGTAGGAATGCGACATTAGCAGAAAAATTAATCACAAAAAATATTTCAAAATGTTTCAAACTTTTTAAGAAAAAATAATGTTTTTCCTTCTATAAGACATGCCATGGATGATATATTACGAGAAACGACAATACTTTCGATATAGTACAATACAACCCGGTTTCAAACTTCTGTTTTGGAAAATCACCTCGGAGGTGAAATCCATTCCAATTTCTTCCCCAACAGTAAGAACTTAATTCTAGAAGCCATTTGATAGAGGACAATATCTTATTTATTAAAAGAAGATCAGTTTATGAAATGACAAAAAAAGGAAAATCTTGCATGATTAAAAGAAATACTTTATTTGTAAACTTCTCGCAGATTCCTCTAAAACATGGGACAAATTGTCCAACGGAATGTTCTTAAAGTATGTTTAGAAAAAGGAATTGGAGTGAAATACAATAATTTCTCACTTCATTGTCGAACCTTGAATGCGCGGACCATCAGTCATTATTTTCCACAACATTTAGCAAGCGCTTCAAACTGTTTCCCATTCTAGTACGTTCGTCTGTCCTCGAGTCGAAACTTTCTCAAGTATGTGCTACAGTGACATCATCCCCTTCATCCTCTCTCCCTGTCTTTTTACCATCTCTTTTTTCCCTCCACTTTCCAAAACTAAGAAAGAATGCCACTTTTCTTGGTCACCATCAGAAAATGATTTATGATCCTCGATGAGAGACGGCAATTAAGACACATACGAGTCATTGCCTCATCGGAAAAATTATTTCTAAGAACAGAGTGAATCAAAAGACATAATATTCAATTATATAATGTATTGACGTGGTTGCTACATTCATATGATAAAGAATGTTATAAATCCATTGAATGAAATGCTAGAGAAGAATATATGAATAATAAGTTGCAGAAAACCCGTTCTAGAGAAAGAATTGAAATTAATTCCTTTTCAAACGATAATTATTTATGCCTGTTTGTTCCTAGGAACCGTATTGTTCTTGGATCCATTAAACATCCCTTTCCTTCCAACCCCTGCCTCTTTTCTCAGCCATCTGCACCGAGAAAGAAGAAAATTCCGTCTTCGCTCGACTACCAGCATCCCATGTCTTGCTGCTGCAAACAAACTGCTAACTTTCTACAACTCGACCACCCCTTCTAATCCAACGGAATAGCTCTCTTTCTCTCACAGTCTTGCTCCATTTCTTCCTCTTTCTTTACCTCACTTTGTTTTCGTCCACTGTCGAGGATTGGAGACAGAAGAAAAGAGATAGCGAGTCGCACTTTCCTCTACCTTACGTCCTTTCATTTTTGCGCTTGAATCATTCCATCGTTCTGTTCAGCATTTCTCTTTCTACTGACTGAGAGCCAGTGGTAACTTCAATATTGGCCAGACAAACTCTTAACGAAATTCATTTTAACTTGAAAACTTGGAATTTAAAAACAATCACACTAGAACGTTTTTAATTACAGTATATTCAAAGAAAGTTACCATAAATTTGAAGATATGAAAGACCTTCAAAAGAAAAACTTTATATGAAATCTTCCTCAGTTAAATAATATTGCGTATTTTCAATAAAATTTAAATTAAAACACTTTGAAATTGAAAAATCCGCATGAAACATTCTGTTTTCTCACGAGTTTTTACGAGATTTTCCATGATTTCTTCGAGCTTGAAGTCCCAAAGGATAGAAGGAGACGGAAAAAGAAAAAAGGCGAAGAGCATGGATCGAAGCCACGAAACTTTTAATCGAATTTATAGCAATGCTATTCATGAGAGAGCCGTACGTCTTTGCGTCACGTACAAGACAGACATCGCGAGAAATACGAGCGTGGACTAAACGAGGACAGATATACCGCTGCAGTCGCACACATCTCTTCGAATCTAGGCAGAGAAACAGAAAATGTGTGTGGATATCGAAAGATGGAAATAGAAAGAGAGAGTCGGAAAATGGAGAATGGAAGAGAGAGAGAGAGAGAGAGAGAGAGAGACTTGCATCAGAACGTGCATCGAAAAGTGCCTCGTGTAAGTTTCCACCGAAGTTCCGGTTTGTGTATTCTACGGATGGAGCAGAGGCTAATCGGAATTACAAATACCTGCTTGGCTTTTGTATTTTCTCATCTGCTCCTTTTTGCACGCAATCCAGTATACTAAACCCCTTTTCCTTTATCGTATCGCTTTAAGGCACTATTTCATTTGAACTTTAAATATACACTGTTAAAAATTCCCGCATAAAACTTCCACTAAATGTATTGGAAGTTTATTTCCGAATTGTAGGGTAAGGCTACAATACATAATGTTGTAGTTTCCAAATGCAACGGATCATGCAGCGATACGTGGGGCGGATGAGGCGCATGCGCACAATTTTCGACTTATAAACGCTACAATACATTTATTGCAATTTCGGCATTCCAATACCGTGTTTGCAATTTGGCCTTACGCTTGTATTGTAGAAATATTGGAGAATTCCAAACATTTTTAACAGTGTATGAATATCAACTTTGAAGTAAATTTGCTGGCAATTTAAAGTAAATTCCAAGAATAATTATTATGATGACAATAAGAAAATTGAAAATATAGTCGTTGTCTATACTCGCCTCTTTAAGAACATTAATTTCAAGGAAAAGAATCTAGCAGAGAGATGATGTTTGCTCATTATCGTATAAAAATAATTTCCGAGTATTTGTAATAGAATAGTACACTGTAAAAAAATCTTTTGTGATATTTACAATTAGATTGTAACTTCACGACGAGTGTATTCTAAATTACAATGTATAACCTGGCAAATTTACCAATGTCGCTTCGAAATTCACGATCTACTCCAATTTCACCCCATGGAACGGACCCGTGCAGAAATGTGGTCTTGGCCCAAACAGGGCCCATGCTTGTCAAGAGTAGGCCCTGGCCTGGCGATCTAGCCTGGGCCCAACACGAATGAAATGCCAAATCTGGTCATGGACTGATTACATTGCCAGGCTTGGTCCATGCTTGGCCCTAGTTTATCAACGATTCCTAGCCATTTCATATTTTATAAATTAAAAGTCAAAATCAAGCAGAAATATTTGTTTGTTAAATTTAAAGTCTAATTCTTCCTCATCATCTGCATCATCATCTATGTGCAGTCATTTTTTAATTTAAGACCGTCATATTTGTTCGAAAATTGGAAGTTTTAAACAACATTGCATAAATTAACAACATATTTACACTTCATAATTTGACGAAAAAGTTTTCTCAGTTTGAGGTTAGAAGTCATGTGCAATCTCAATCATCACCATCACTACTAATATCAATCACTCACTTGGACAAAATTTATAAATTGAATTTGGCTCAAACTATCACTTAAATTTTCTTTCAAGTGACTTGAAGAATTTGAATTTTCACAAAATGTGCCACTTTGTACAGTTTTACACTTGAAACTTGCAAGTAATAAGAAAACAAATAGAACAATACTACGCCATCTGTCGCCAATGTTAGGAATTTTGACACTAGCTGGGCCCAAGCTCGAGCCATTGCAAAATTCAAGCTAGACCTAGGATAAGGGCTCGCAGCCTGGCCCAAGTATGGAACCGGGAAGAAGCTTGGTGATTTCTGCACGGGGTATGAAATAACTGCCCGATGTAAAATTACTATGTCTGACGATGGAAATTACTCGATCAGTGTGGCACGTAGTCAATTTACGTTAGTGGATGAATTTAAATAAGCTTATAAATTAACACTTTTTTTTTTGGTAAAGCTGCAGTATCTAGCATAATTTCACACATGGGTAGTATTCTTACATCTTGTCATCCTGAGAAATTACAAACTTGACATAAATCGACAATTCATCGACAAACTGACAGAAAGAGATAGTGCGTTGGTTTTTATCGTGAAATTACGTCTCAGAGCCTCTAATATTGCTCTGATAGTGATGAGTTCTATGTGAATAAAAAAAATGTATTTTTTATTCAAAACGATACCTAAGAAAAGTAATATGCGCTTTATCTATCCTGCTAGAGTGTTTAAAAGTTTATAACCTCACGAACATAACCTTAAAATTGAAATGTGGCCCTGGCAATTTACGTCCTGAATTTTTTTCTAGAAAAGTGTGTAAACTTACATCGTCGCACGCAGATCGAATAATTTCCATCGAGGTACGATGTAAAATTACACCAACTTTTTCTACAGTGTATATTGTGCTACAAGTGCTCAAAGTAGCCAGTTCCACACGAGTGTGAAGTTTGCTGTAAAAGACAGAGGCAAGTCGAAGGCAGTTGCAGGCGAGTAGAAGGAGATTTGTAAACGAGCCCAAGATGAGCCGGAAACGATCCAAAGATGAGCCGATGGTAAGTAGTATACGGAAAAAAATAGATATTAAAAACTTGGATATTTAGTCATAATATATAAATTTTACGGTTTAATATGTTCTATTCAATATACAAGATATTAAAGTGCAATTTCTGTTTATATTGAAAGAATAAAAGGTGTTATATTACCCGTTGATATCTAAGATATTGAAAAAGCGATATTTTAACGGAGCAATATCGTTCACGTGTGGCGCGTCGTGTGCGTTGTGGTTTTTCGGATATATATTATTACGTTAACAATTTTGCGGAAAATGGAATAAGTGTCTTAGGATATGGATATCATAATCTTCTCAATGAGATAAGGAATTGGCGCTACAGTGCTTTTGGATTTTAAAGAAATTGGCATGGTTTACAGGTAATTTTTTCATTAAAAAAATATATTTTTTGAATATCTTAGATTCTGCCCTTTATTATCTTGAATATTATCAGATAAAATCTTCTTTTTAGTATCTATGGATGTTCCAATTCAATATCTAGATTTCTGACCCATAGCTAAATCGCTAGGATATTAGCTAGTAATATCTGGATAGTCTTCTTTAATATCTATTTTTCTCCGTGTGAACGTCGTCACAAGAGTTGCAACTGTCTAATCTCAGCACCTGTTGCATACGATATTTTTTGTAACAACTGCAGGAAATTTCGAGTTATTGAGATACAAGAAGAATAAATTTTTCGAAAATTTATCGCAAAATTACCGAAAATTTCCGCAAATTTTCGAAAAATTTTTTAATTGCCGAAAATGTACAGAAATTTAAGGTATCCAAAGCTTTTTTGGAAGAAATCGAAAAATTTCCTCGAATTTATGGAAAATTGCTAAATTACCGGAATGTGGGTATCTAAAAATTTCCAAAATTTTCTAAAGTTTTCGGTAATTTATCAGTAGTTATGGTAATTAATCAGTCATTTACGGTAAATCATCATCACTTGGAGCTTGCCCAATCACTATTCACTACTTACAATCAGTCTCTCAAGCATCAAATCATAATGAAGTGAGGTTATGATTCTGGCAGAAGTAATTATGAATTGAAATGCGCAAGCGTAACAGCAAGAAAAAGTAATCTGGCTCGAACTGCGCAAGCGCAGCAGCTAGAGAAAATATTCTCGCTCAAAAAGCGCAAGCGCAGCAACTAGCAAATATTTATTTGTGATACAAGTGCGCAAAATAGGTGATTGTGTGCGAGTGTGGAATTCGCACCATAAGCCACAGGCGAATGATGCAATCACACGAGTTACCAATCACCTACGTGAACGTGTATCACACGCTATTTTTTGCAACGCCCGCCTGATAAAGTTGTTGAGAGGAAGTAACGAAAAATACTAATTTTTTATTGCATAGAGTAGAGTAAAGAAACTTTGTTAAAAAAAAGGGTGGAGTTCCGAAAAGCGCTTACCTCCGATTAATTTGAAACTCCGTATACCTATGTATTTTGACGTGCTGATCACGAATATGATAGTGAAAATACCCGCAAATTTTATTTTCAAGGTCAAAACCCCAAAAAACTATAAAAATTTCATGTTTTTCCGTTTATTTCAGTAAATAATAAAAATTTACAAAAAAGTTTCAAACAAAAGTTTTAGATCTTTTGAAAATACATATTTTATGTTTCATATGTTTTTACCCTACGACTGACCGTTTTAGAGGAAAGGAGGGAAATGTCGGTACGAAGTTTAGAATTGCTTAGGTCACACACGGCACCCATTCCAAAGTGTCATGGGGGGCGGGAAGGCACCCCTATGACTGGCCACAGAAATACTTTAGGTCACACACGACTCCCTTTCCAACGTGCGATGGGGGGCGGGAAGGCACCCTTATGACTTGCCACAGAAATAATTTAGGTCATACACGACCCCCTTTCCGACGTCTCATGGGGGGGAACACCCCTGTAACTGGTCACAGGAATAATTTAGGTCACACACGACCCCCTTTCCAACGTGTCACGGGGGGCGGGAAGGCACCCCGATGACTGGCCACAGAAATAATTTAGGTCACACATGACCCCCTTTCCAACGTGTCATGGTGGGGGCGGGAAGGCACCTCTGTGACCAATCACAGAAATAACGTAGGACGCATGCCATCCCCATTTGTTCCCTAATGTTTCGGGGAAACATATCTTTTGCCATTAACCCATTTGTTTCAGCATTAATGCCTACTTACGGTTAGTACTTGGATGGGTGACCGTTGGGGAATACTGCGTGCTGTTGGCCCGCCGTGGGTGTGGTGAACCCACACTTGTAGTTATTTACTACAAGAAACTATCTACCTAGAAACACTACCCGAATCGGGTAGTGTCACGCCTACCCCGAAAGGGAAATGGCTTAATGGTATACATATGCACTTTGCCGCGGGAATATTTATCGTCTATTTTCTCGAATACTATCGGTCGTAGGCTAAAAACATATTCATCATAAAATATGTATTTATGAAAGATCTACAACTTTTGTTTGGAAATTTTGTAAATTTTTTTTATTTACTGAAATAAGCGGAAAAACATGAAATTTTTATAGTTTTTTGGGATTTTGACCTTGAAAAAAAAAATTTGCGGGTATCTTCACTATCATATTCGTGATCAGCGCGTCAAAATATATAGGTATACGGAGTTTTAAATTAATCGGAGGTAAGCGCTTTTCGGAACTTTATCAAAAAAAAATGTTTTCAAGAAATTTTTCAAACAATTTTTTTTTAACGTTTTAAAAAATGCCTTGGAAAAATAAATTTTGTTCAAAAAAGTTTTTAAAAGAAAATCTTGTGAAAACAAAATTTTCAAACAAAAAATTGAGAAAAAAAAATGTTGAAACAAAAAAATTTATTGAAAAAAATTGTTGGAAAGAAAATTATTTTTGAAAAATATTGGCGTTTAAGCCCTTTTGCTCGGGGGGAGGGGGGGGGGGGGCGGAAACTCTGAAAACAAAACTTCAATAATTAAAAGATTTGTTCAAGTTAAACCTAAATTTATTTCAAGAAGATACCAACACCAGTGTTTAAAGTTACCTATGCCAGTGTCTGAAGTATCTCATCTCGAAAGTGCGCATGCGCAGCTTTTTCACCAGTGTCTAAAGTAAGCCATCTTCGAACTGCGCATGCGCGAAAATTCTTTCGCCCACAGTTTGCTCAAATAAGGTCCTTTAGGCAAACCTTAGAACCCGGGTAAAAATATTTGGTCATGATTTTGTCTTGGGTAAAGACCAATCCAAGACAATTCCAAGTCATTCTGAATGTCTAGCTCGTGAGATGGAACCAGACTATTTTTGATGTCTTAGGACGAATATTTTTGACTTGAAGACAAAAATTTATGTCTTGAGACCGAGGCTTCTCAGGGTCATCACTAATCCGCTTTAAACTTTATAGAATGTTTACATTATTTATCTTCATGGTATTTATTGTTTATGTGTTAATAATTTCATTTATCTGCAATAGTTATGTTGTTTGGATGGCGAATCTAAAAATGTTGTCCATTTTTCCCTATCTCCAACAGTTCACTAGATACTTCTAGAAAATGGCAGTTTTAATCTTTTCATCAAAAATTTTATATGCCTTACATCGGAATCAACATTAATTAACATATTCTATGAAAAAAAAATGTTTTTGAGGGCGTCATTCCATTTCATTGCGCCGAAGTCTTACTTCATTCTTATTTAGAAATTTGATTTTTAATATGCGAAGGTACTGAAAAATTTCACATTTTTGTGCATTATATAATAGAGAAAAATTCAAATTCTATAACGTAGAATCGAAATGAATCAAATTAGACATATTCGACAGGCCTAAAACTTTCATCTGACGTGAGCAAAAGGAACTTCAATAGGAAATAATGAGCGAAAATTGTATTTTAATAATAACTCAAACATAACCCTTTTTCGACACTTTCGACGCGCAATTAAAATGGCAGTGTTTACTTTTTAAAATTCAAACTTCCTTTATAAGGTTCATTTCTCAGCATACTTTTTTTATAATTTAAGCCACTTTTTGATGCTGAAATCTATAAAATTTCACTTTGAAATTCGTCACCTTAGAGGTTTTGCCCATTTTTGCGTATTAATAGTTTGTAGGGGAAAAGTAAGAAAATTCCGGATTGACAATATATGTAAATAAGGTCTTCGGTTTATCCCCATGAAAATTCCGCGTTACACCCATAAGTTTTTTTATCGATTGATTTTTAAAAAAGTCCCAACGATCCGTAATTTAAGATTTGATTAAACAAGGTAACGATTTAAATGAAGTTGTCTAAATATTTAAAAATGCTAAGTTCTTGCAGTCGAATCGCAAAAGCCAACTTCAACTTAGTCTTTATCTCGTTCAAACAACCTTATAATAGCAATCTTTCGGGCTATTTTAAAAATTGATATTTTGGTAGAAAAAGGCTTGAGCCCAAAGTGGATTTGCCAGGAAGTAAAAATGATGACATAATTTACATATTGTCAAACCGGGACTTTTATTTTTCTGTTACGAGTTTTTTTTTTTTTTTTTTGCGAAAATAGACTCAACCTGCAAAGTGACGAATTTCAGGGTACAATTTTATATATTTCTGAAGCAGAAATTGAAAAAAGGGCTGCAATTCTGCAAGAAAAATAATCTTATGGCGTAATTTTTTATTAAAAAAATTGAATACTGCGATTTTTATGACGCCTATTATTTTATATTGAAGTTGCTTTTGCTCTTGCTATTCAAAAGTTTGAACTTTTAAATACGAGTGATTGGATTCAATTGAAATTCACAGTGTAAAATTTGCAGTTTTTTTTCTATTCTATAATGCACATAAATATGAAATTTTCCAGTAACTTTGCATTTTGAGAATAAAATTTCTGAACGAAATTACAAATTATTCATGTTCCAAAAGGCCAAGAATAACTTCAATTCCTGTCAATTGTAGAATTTAGAGCTTATTCTTGAATAAATACTTATAAATACTCATCAATAAATATTACGTAAGGAATTCCAGGTAATTCCATTTTCCTTCGGAGTCAATCAGGAAATTGAATTCAAGGAGTATGGATACCTTAGATGGTCCATAGACCATACCAAATTAAATCTGCATGAACTAATTGGAACTTGGAAGATTCATTTGATTACCCTGCGCATGATTAACAATATTGACAACTTAACTCGCAGTTAGATGCTTGACATTCAGCAGTAGACAATTTCCATTCATTATATTCTAACTATGAGTTGAGCAGATTCTATTCTTTGATATTTATTCATTTTAAAAAATTATATCTAAATGTATTCAGTATTTAAATGTTAATCGTTTATGCATATAAATTAGGTAATAAAAGGGAAACTGACAAACTGTATACTGATTATTCTCTCTAGTCTACTAAAATAACTGTTCCTGGAAAAAGCTTTTATTCTTTTGTTTTGTATATTGGATTCATTGTCTTTAATGTCCATTCGAATTCAACACATATATCTGCTTGCGAACGTGCGAACATCGAATCAGTTGGATCGGAACGAAACGCAGTCTCCTTAGGGCACTTAAGAGCATTTCTTCCACAACCCCACGCAAATGTCCCTCTAAGATCGGATTCCAAACAACTTCATGATTTGCTTGATTGCACAACCCATAAATTCTACTCTCCAATACACCCCAGACTTATCCCTCGGACATCACAATCTCCAATCAGACAAAAAATGTTGGCAAAAATAGAAAGTTTTAAAGTAGAATTCAAGAGACTTTTAATTTCATTTGCCACAATTTTTGTTATTTAAAGATACTTAAATAGCATTTCGAGCCGGATCAATTAAGCTTCTCATATTTGAAGTTTCATCTCGTGACTTGATGTTTATTTTAATATTTTTATTATTACATATTTACGTATATATGTATCGTTAAAATAATTTTCACAACAAACATCGGCGTCCATATTTTAGGCTCAATATGAAAACAATTTCAACAATAATGAGCAAGGCAAGCTCAAAGAAAAACCTCGCATTTTCCCCTCTACTAAACTCCCAATGAACTTCCTAAATAGCAAGCTACGGTGCAGACAGCTCGTAATTCTAATAATGCTCCTAACTAGTCAGACCTGAAGCCCACACTGTAGGAAACTAGGAAATCCCATGTTGGTAATTCGAGTGTCCATCTAGAGAGGTTCGTCCAGCCATGCACGCCCAAAGCATCTTTGCTTAACGCGAAGGACCTGCTACGGAAGTGGATGAGTTTAGGTACGCACGTACGCGACCGCGAGCAGACTTCGAGGTGGTAGCCACCTACTATCCTTACCTAACTAACCACTACCTAAGACTCTCTCTCTCTCTCTCTCTACCTCTCTCATATTCTCCTGGAAACTTTCTTTCTCTCTCTTCAGCCGCCTGTCCACACCGAACCAGATTTACTACACTCTCCTGTAATTATCATCATAAAGTCGACTTTACGAGCAGTAAGGGCCCTCGTAAAGGAATGCTTCATTTCGCCCCCACCCAACTTCCAAGAACTTCTACGTCGAATCTCTTCAACCAGAAACTACTGGACCAACACCTACCCCCATCAACTCAACCGCGCTCATCTTGCGCCTTGTGTGCATCCTGCGCCTCGAGAAAAAATGTCAATTCTGAACGTAATGTATATGTTCAGGTACGTACTTCTATAGTAGCAACTGTATTAGAATAAACCTTCATGTTTTATTTCGGGATTTTTAAAATGTTGGCTGCCCCCCCCCCCCTGCTCGAGAGCGGCTAGAAAGCCCACTATGCCACATGTTTCAATTCTCAAGGCTGTACATCGAATCTGGAGACCTTCACCGATTTAAATCTCGGTGACTTCGTTGTTTCCAACGTTGTGGAAATATACCCCTCGGATGCCAGGCGTACTCCATGGCACAGAGAATGGTGAATGGTGCCTCATCTACCAACTGTGCCTCCTCTCTAGCCAGGCTTGGGTGGGCAAAGCTGTCCTTCTGAGATCATCAGTTAGGGAGCGTTAACATATTACGTAACGTTATTTTCGACCATTTTCACCCCCCCCCCCCACCATCAATGTAACAGACCGTAACATTTCCTAAGGACCCCCCCCCC
>CAKNXH010062674.1:256351-339838 GCA_932178445.1 Andricus quercusramuli
ACTCAGTGCGTCAATGCATTCTCGGCTATAAGCATACGGATAATGGCCATTTTAGGCATAGCACTATGATTACAATTCGTATTATCCGTAACGTATCCAAAATCGTATACCTAAGTTATAGATTCATGTGGCTGAATCTTTCACATCAGAGTTTCGCAGAAATGTTTCGTTATCAATAAAAGTTTTTCTAGTGAAATCTTCAGTAAAAACATGTTTAATTTAAGAAAATATAAGTTTACATACTAGAAATCCAGTCTTTTGACTTTCATTATAGAGCCCGAACAGAAAAACTTGTTTATATTACCATAATTCAAAGTTATATTTTCATAGCTACTCCTTCACGGTACTCTTCGAGAATCAAGAATTTTTATTATGTTTCGAGGTCAAGTTTATATTCCACCCGTACACAGTGGGGCGAAATGAAAAAAAGGTGTTCAGAATAACCTATAGGTCACAATTCTTTATCGATTTCCAAATGAAAAAAAAAATTCAGCAATAAATTCTCAAGAAATATGTCGAGGCCGATTTCTGAGTTTTTGTTTGTTTAAATTTTTATAGAGCTGTAAATAGCGAAAGAAATGTGGATTTTTTTATTTTTTATTTTTAATTCTGTGTGACAATTTTTTTCATTATAATCAGGCCTCAGGTTTGATGCACAAGGGTCGATGGTTGAAAAAAAAATTTGTTCACATGTCAAGTTATTTGTTATAAACGAATATTTGCAATAAATAGCCAGTATGATGGATTATGTTTTTGCGAAGCATATTTATACATCGAAATCGCTTGTTCTTAGCAACGAGGTGGAATGTGATCACGAAAATGTGGTATCTGATTTCATTTGTTAACTCTTTCATCAAATAATATCAACAAAGGCATGATTTGAACAGTTTTAGGCAGAAACAAACCGAATTTTTTTCCGATTGTCTTCGAATCTCATTGTCTGCGATGAAAATTGATGTATTTTTGTCATCTGATATAATTTGTTGAATTTATCAACAATCAATATAAACAAATGCATGATTTGAACAGTTTTAGGCAGAAACGAACCGAATTTTCTTCCGATTATCTTCGAATCTCATTGTCTGCGATTCTCATTGATATCTTCCGACTCAAATCAATGTGCTTCACAGGCAATGGGATTTGAAGGCCTGTGAAACACATTGATGTATTTTTGTCATATGATATAATTTGCTAAATTTATGAACGATTGTTATGCAAAATGCTAAATGTTATGTCAAACTTAACGATAGAGACATCGGTTTTCATTTGGCAGCAGCAGCATCGCCCATTCCCGAAATGTAAAAGCCAACCATCGTATTTTTCGACTCACAATATTATTTAACGAAATATATCAGATGACATAAATACATCAATGTGCCTCACAGGAAATGAGATTTGAAGACAATCGGAAGAAAATTCGGTTCGTTTCTGCCTAAAACTGTTTGAATCATGTATTTGTTTTTAATAATTGTTAGTAAATTTAACCAATTATATAAGTAGACAAAAACAAATCAATTTTCATCACAGACAATGAGATTCGAAGACACTCGAAAGAAAATTCGGTTTGCTTCTGCCTAAAACTGTTCAAATCATACATTTGTATATATTATTTGTTGATAAAGTCAACAAATAATATCGGATGCCACATTTTCATGGTCACATTTCACCTCGTTGCTCTGAAGGAGCGATTTCGATGTATAAAATATACTTCACATAAACATAACGAATCACACTGGCTATTTGTTGCCAATATTTGTTTATAACAAATAATTTGACGTGTCAATGAATTTTTATCTTCCTTCGAGCCTTGCGCATCAAACCTGAGGCCTGATTCCACTGAAAAAATTTGCACAGAGAATTAAAAAGAAAAATTCAAACAATCAACATTTTTTCGCTGTTTGCAGCTCTATAAAAATTTATACAAACAAAAATTCAAAAATCGGCCTTGACAGATTTCTTGAGAATTTAATGCTGAATTTTTTGAAAAAAAAAAATTGAAATCGATAAAGAGTGGTGACCTACAGGTTATTTTCAACATCGTTTTTTCATTTCGCCCCACTGTGTGGTAACACAAATACATTATCGTTCAATTTTCACTAAACAAAACTTTTATTAATGGGATATTTATCTCTAATTTGTTAATTAACTAACGTAAAATGAAAAGCGTGACCAAGCGCAGAGTGTGTCTCAGCGATAGCGTCAGCAAGCAAACGTATTATGATAAAGGGCTATCGAAGCTTTCGAAATTTTCGTTAGAAAAATTGAATTTTCAAATTTAACATACTACCTCAACCATACTAGTACTCGTATGCCTTCTATTTGAATGGTTCGAAATAGAAATCCGTCTGGTTGAGAGGAAAATATTTTTGGATTGACTCAGAAATTCTAAGCCATAATCATATGGCAAATAATCGCCAAGCATTTCTTTTAGTGTATAAAACCCAGTACCACACCAGTGCCAAGATGTTTGCCATCCAGTATTATGACTATACCGTGCCAGTACCAGGCGAAATGCCCAACACTCATTGGTCAAAGCTGCATGAAAGTGACAATATATATAATTATTTATTATATATTCCCAGATGCATTCGATATCATTGAACATAGTATTGTGTTTTTTTAACTCCATGTTGCTTATATTGAGATTCAATTGTATATTTGAATGAAAACTCCAAGAAAGAAATTTAAACTTTTTTTTCACATTGAAACTTTCATGAAAAAATAAAACTGTAAATATATATCGCAGGGCTAATTATAATAAGATTTAATTGATGCCATCTTTGCTGAAACTGAAGGTTAAGAACATAATTATTGCAGGTTTTTGGTATCTTATTCAACAGAAATATAAAATAAAAACTTCGCACATTTTTGAAAAAGTTTAATATTTATTTTGTTTCTGACAAAACGCAGAATGAGGCTAATATTAATAAGTAAGCGATATGCATAATATTTGAATTTAACGAAACATTTCTTGTATAATTATTTGTTGCAGCATGAACTAGATGAATGGCATTTAGCATTTTGAATTACAAAGTAGATTTTTACGTTTACATTTACAAGTATTACTACTGGTGCACTTTTTTGTGCGCGATACATGAATTTTAAACGGAATACTTCAATTAAAAAAGGAGAGATAAATATTTAAACAAATTTTTTGTTAGAAAAGAAATTCAACAAAACGAAATGAATTTTCAACAAAAGAATTCAACTTTTAACCAAGTAGTAGAATAAAAATAATTAAGAAAAAAAAAATAATAAAATTAAAAAAAATAATGATAAAATAAAAATAAAAATGATTAATTTTCTACAAAAAAAGGTTAATTTTAACAAAATACAGGAATTTCCAAAGAAAAGTATTTTTTAGGTTTCTAAAATGTTAAAAATACGTTTAATTGTAACGGTTTCAAAATGTAAATTTTTCTTAGTTACTTTTGTATTTTTAAAATATTAGCATTTTGAAATAAAGTAATAAATCTTCAACCCAAAAACAATAATTTTCAATAAAAGAGTTTATCTTTTAACCAACTGTTTTAAATTGTCGCCAAGAGAGAATAATTTTGTAAGAAATACATGAATTTTAAACCAAATACTTGAATTAAAAAAACAGAGATAAATATTTAATCAAATGTGTGTAATAAAAATAATTTTAAAAAACTAGCAATCGTTACTGTTTCAAAATTTAATTTTTACTTAGTTACTTTTATGTTTTGAAAATGCCAGCATTATCAATCGCGCGCTATACGCGCTTGTAGGTTTTCAGTTTAAGAAAAAATAATTTTTAAAACAAAATTAAAAATTTTATTTTTGACAAATTTTTGAACGCTGAAATTCGAGCTAAAATTATATTTTAGGCATTTTACATCCCATGAAAACGAGATTGAATACAAGGAAGTAAGTACTATCAGTCTGTTTTTAAGCTTATAGTAAAATATAGTTTTCTCAAGTTTCTTCATAAGACTGAAAAAATTGATGATTTAAGATACGTCGAAAAAAAATCTGGACAATTTTTTTATTTTATAGGACTTCACCCAATTGTTGGGGGAAAAAATATTGAATTAAAATATTTTTAAAATCTTCTATAAGTTTTTGGAAATCATTTGAAGTTTTAAAATATTTTCAATCTCTTAAAAACTCTCAAGATTCCTAAATATCTTTTAAACTGACTTAAAAATTGATTCAAACCTTCGAAAACTTCTGCAACAAAATTTCAGAAAGCTTGCGAAAATTTTATAATTATCTTAAAACTTTCAAAATCATTACACATTTTTTTTAATTTTATCAAATTTTATATCATTTTTGAAATTTTCGCAAGAGCTTCCAAATACCTTTTAAAGTGATTTGAATGTTTCATAAAATTTTTCTAAAATTATAAAAAATTTGTCCTGAAATCTTTCAAATCTTTTCAAAAAAATCCATAGACAAACGCAATTCCAAATTTGTAAATTACTCTCACAAATACCGACAGAAAATTTCGAACAATGAGAAATAGTTTACTTATTCCCGTTCGGTGGTTATTTTACAACTGACCTGCAGGCAACTTCCTACCCCAAAGCTTACCATTCACGTTAATTATATGCACATTGCCGTTTTCATGCTCAATAATGTCTCAGGTGCAGGTTCGACCAGTGACTGTTGGGCATTTCGCGTATTGACCAACGGAGCTTGGGCAAAGCCCGAAAACTCCTCTCACTTCGGGTTTTGACTACCGGAATTGGGCACTTCGCGTATTGACCGGGTAATATGCGAAATGCCCAGCCGTCGAGTATTGCCCGTAACACACACACACACACACACACCTCCGAGAGCACCTATCACAAGGACAATTACTCGTACCGAATATTTTGGGCACAGTCGTTGCAACTCTCTCTTAAGGTCTTGATACCTCTCCTCTTTTAAAGTTGAAGCTTTAAACATATTGAATTTTCAACAAGCAATGTGCTCAGCCGTCAGAATAGGCTTAACGCTAGAAGTACCGGGATTTTTTGCCACCTTTGTTTACCACGATGGGTCAATTGACCCATACATGCGTTGGGTGTCAAATAATGATTTTGAACAGTTTCTACCGTCAAACGTTAATGATAGAAGTATGATATATTCATATTGCATCCTTAAAATAAGTGGAGAAGAGTTGTGAGTCCTAAAAAAGTACAACAAATAATTGAAAATGCTCGCCTACCCCAGCGTAGTCCTACCGACGTCGCACCTTTTTATCCTAACTTTTCAGATGTACCTTTTTATGTAAGATCTGCGAACTGACTAAAGAAAAGCTTGAGTCAGTGTAATTATCATCTAGCGATAGTTTTCAGTAGGTTAGAGTAAGAAAAAAAATGGTTTATAATGTTTTAAACAAATTAATGAACAAAAGCCATTTTTTGTGATTCGCAATGATTATTTCTATGAAATTCACAGTTTTTATATAGAATATGTGAGAAATGTATGCCTTATTATGATGATTCAAAAGTATCTGCCGTTTGGCAGCATTATTCAAACAATTTTTATAAACAAAGACACAATTTTCTTATGTCGCAATGAATAGGCTCCATTTTTTTGCAGAATCGACCAAAAATGTCTTCACAGAAAAAACTAAGAATAAAATTTGTTGCAGGAAATTTTTCAGAGCGATAAAGTTTTGTTGAGCCAACTTCGCGTCTTTCAAAATACATGTGCTTGTCATGGAATAAAAAAGAAAGTTTAACCGATACTTCTGTAAAGTTTATCCTGTGAATTTGATTTTTGTTGCAGAGAATCTTTCTCGGAAATCGATGTAAAGTTTATCTTCAGTTTTTTCTGTGTTGCTCATGACTTCTTGCTGTCATTTTTTCAAATTAACAACAATTGTTAATTAGTCAAACGATATTCATAAACAAATAATTATTTTTAACATTATTCCACGAGAAGGGCCAATTTTTTCGTGGGAAATAAAATGTTTTGTGATGAAATACCAGCAAAAACAATGTTGGGGTCACTTGACCCCTGCTGGTAATAGACTATAAAAACTTGATTTTTGTTTAAAGTGCGCATCCAAAATTTCCGAAAAAATGGTCGAATACCCCTATTTATAAATAATTAAAATTAACAAAACGCAATCTCTCTGCAAGCAACCGCTGCGGAGATTTACCACTTTAAAAATCAAAAGGGGTCAATTGACCCAACCTGGTACTTCTAGTGTTAAACTTAATTCACGCTATTTGTGTCAACAAATTATTTTCAAGTTTTTCACTCATATTTTTATTCGGAATAAAAAATTACCGTGAAAAATTCTGATATTTTATACGTTATTTTATACCCAAAACCGAAAAATTGAGGATTTGTTTAAACTCTTGCGTTTTTCAAATAACTTTATTAATTTCATAACCAAATATGCCTTATTTTAGCAGATAGTCATGAACGTTAAGGTAAGTATGTAGTTCATATCATTAACTTTTGCCGAGAAATGGAGTATTCTGGTAGTATGACTTATCGACGCGGAACCGGAAATTTGCCTACATTCAAATCACTGAACAAATATGTTTTTCAGAACATATGGAAAAACATTATGTAAACAACAGGCTTTTAGAAAAAACATGATTTGTTCACAAAAATTTCAAAGATGTCTTTGTTTATTTTAAAATATGTATATGTTTTTTTATATTTACCACATTCAAACCCATACCGTTCAATTCTTGAGGATTTTCTCTATGAAAAATAAAAAAAAGGCAAAATTATTCAAGTAGGAACGAAGATATTAGCTGTTAAAGTTTGCTGGGTGAACGTAACCCAGTGTGTATACAACGTTATAAAACTATAGCGTGTATAACAAGGCTTATACATGTTTTTAGAACTTCTAAGGTAAATGTAACTATTAGCGTCCGTGTAAGGGTTACGGCAGAATTTAAGACCAATAAACAAGTGTAATACATTCCGATTCGCTAATAAACTTTTACTGATCCAATTTTTATACAGTGGACATTTGTAAATAAAAGCGAAATGCCTAAAGTAAACCTAATTTGCGCATTTGGTATGATTTAAGTTTATAAAAGTGCATCATAAGACGGAATTTCATGTTATACTTAATTATAATAGAAGAAAGAAGTATAAAAAACTTTTTTCGACATGGTCCAGAAACTTTGTCCTAAACTTTAGTAATTTTTTCCAAGTATCTACAATTTTTCAGAGTGATTTTGTTCATTAATATATGTTCCTTGGTCATTAAATTATAATATTTTGTATCCTAGAATCTAACGTTCTATGCAAGAAAATTATTATAAATATATTCCTTGAGGCTCTCATTTTCCTACTATGGATGCCAGCGTCATCCCTACAGTGGATTTTCAGTAAAAAGTTTTGTATAATTCACACTCATAGGTTGATACTAAAATAGCAGAAGACAGAATCAGTTGGTACTTTGAACATAGCTGCAGCGTAGTGTAATTGAATGTTTATCACAAATATAATATAATAGATTTGGTAGTGCACACAGAAAAAACTGAGGTTTCTATTAGAACCAATTTTTGGTTCCAAAGGAGCTGCAACAAAAAGGAAGCTCTCTTGCTGAAAAGGAACCCAAAATGATAAATGGTTTCTAAATGAAACCAAGTGCGGATTCAAATGGTTCTAATAGAGCCTTTTTCTCCCTTCTGCCTTGACTCACTTCAAAGACTGCACAAGTTAATAATGCACATTATGCTTTATAATTGGAATTGAATAATATTGCACTGGACAAAATTTAATGAAGAAACTAAAATCATAGACATTAGTCATTCTTGAAAGGAAGATATCGCACATGAAATGTGACAGTTTTTAAGGTTATGTTGCAACTCCGAAGTTTTCCACTGCGCAAGCCCAAAACGCGCGGGACTATTCAAAATGATATAATATACACTTGCAATATTAGGTTAATAAAATTTTTTTTCAAGAAGCTAGGTATTTCTATAATTCAATTTAATTTGTTTTAAATAAGAATAAAAAAATTTTGTTAACATTTATCTGTATGACTGTTCATAGTATTTATTGATTTCAAATAGGCCCGCGCTTCTCGGCACATGCGCAGTTGAAAACGTCGGCAACCGCCGATGGCCATCTATCGGATATGAACAAACTAGAAAGGAATCCTAAATAAGAGTTCCTTTAGAGCCTAAGTTCTAAATGATCCCAAGTTTCACTTGAGCCGCAGCATTACTGATCCCTTAGTTTTTTCTGTGCAATCATCTCTGAAAGGCAGGTACTCGAAATTATTATTATTTTTATCATATATTTTTGAATAATATATGTAGGTTATGTACAGTAGTACACTGAAAAAAATGGTTAGTTGTGACAAGAAGCTCTTTATTAGTAGAGATGGTATTAGATGTGACAACCACTTCGATGGTAAAAGTAACTAACCAGTTTAGTGCGGCAACAAGTCGCTGTTAGTAATCCTACGTAGGTTATATTAGTAACAATAGTAATTCTAGTCACAACAAATAAAGTAGTCACATTTACCACCAATTTATTTTCCAAGAACTAAAAGTAGTAGCAGTTACAAGTTTTTCTCCTTGTCGACATTGGCAGAACTGAAACCTGAGCAGTGCTGCCAACATTCGCACCGAAATATCGCGTCATGTTATCGATCGTCGCCATTTTTATCTTAACCTTTTTGTGAATTGTGCAGTAGTGACAAAGAACTCCAATATAAGGCCGACTGATCTTGTTCTTCCTAAAACTGCTGGCTCACGCAGTTTCTCAGCGCACAGGCAATGTTAACAATGCGTGGCCACTCCGCACCATTCATCCAAAGACAAATTTAGTGCACGGCTACTGCGAGGCAACCCCCGAAACTGGCCTTGTATGAATTTTTGTGTTCTTTTTCTCCTATCGAGTTCTTGTGTTTCGGAATTATAGTGATTTTTCATTAACATCCCGACGGGCATGTGGGTGCGTATTTCGATATGACGTTTTATCAGGACCTGGGCTCTATAGGAAGTCCTGAGGACGCTCTTGTGTCCACTATAGAGAAATTATAGTAAAATTTACTATAATTTCACTACTGAGAAGTTCTCACTTCGCAATAGTCCACGACCCAGTAATTTTAATAGTTAGAACTATTAATTTAAATAGTGAAACCCACTAATTTTAACCGTAAGGACTACTATTTTAAATAGTAAAACTTACTAATTGTAATAGTGAGGATTACTACTTTAAGTAGTGAGATCAACTAACTTATTTGTAAGACTAACTAATTTAATAGTAGGACTTACTAATTAAAGTGGTAAGGCTTACTACCTGAAAATAGTATGTACCATCTAAAGTTGTCGCGACAACAAGTATAGTAGTAAGGACAACTACGACCAATCTTGCGAATAAAAGTAGTGGCCCCAACCAGTTAAATAGCAGCGGCATATTTTACAAACTAAAGTAGTTGGCCCTACTTCTTTATAAGTTGTCCCAACCAACTATTTTTTTCAGTGTATATAATGTGCAGCAGGCAGCGTGTAGTGTTGAAAATTTTAACAAAAACATAACCTACAAATTAGTGGACTTTTATATATTGAGGATATTGAGTATTTTTAAATTTCTCGCAAGTAGACATAAGCTCACCATGCACAATTTCTATGTAGGTATTTTCTAGGTACTTTTGACACGGCAAGATCACCTGACGTGTCCACTGAAAAACGTGTTGTGAAATATGAGCGAAATAACTGACATTATATTTTTGCTAATTTTATCCAAAATTGAAATTATATCACATTCAGTTTAAGTCCATATATTATTTTTAGGGTTGTTTTCAGGAGGAAGGGTTTTTTTTCTGATAATTAGTTTTTTCATTTTTTCAGAGCATAAAAAATCCAAAAATTCTGGCAGCTCTACCCAAAAGTTTTTTTTTTTAGAAAAATGAAAAGAGGCCATAAATCGGCATCGGTTCCCGAAAAAAGCCCAAAAATGCCCCAAATTATGGCTGAAGAAAATATTCAAATTCCGTTGTAGAGTTGCTAGCGGAACACGCCTCATTTGAAACCCCATACGAAAGTTCATTCATTACTGCGGATTAAAAACTTTTTATTTTGTTGGTCACTTTGCAAAATGTTATGACCTTCAAATCTTGAGCAATTTTCAAGATATTCAGAACGGAAGTTCTTTCATCACTGTGGATTGAAAACTTTATTTTTGTTGGTTATTACATTGCAAAATTTTATGACTTCATACCTTGGGCAATTTTCAAGAAATTAACAATATTTCTAATGCGCATATGAGCGCATTTAAAACCCTATACAACATTCTCTTCGTCACTGCGGAATAAAAAGTTTTTATTTTGTTGGTCATCACTTTGCAATATGTTATGACCTCCATATCTTGAGCAATTGTCAAGATATTTAGAATATTTTGATGTACCACATGAGCGCATTTGAAAGCCCATACAAAATTTACTTCATCACTGCGGCTCAAAAACTTTTTATTTTGTTGGTCATCACATTGCAAAATGTTATGACTCCAAGCTCTGAACATACTTCTTTTAAATGGCAAAGCAATTTTCTATGATTTTCACTTTTCCAAATCTACCGGAAAAGATAAATAAATATATTGTATGTCTTCTAAATACATTCTCTGAGCTTAATTCGTGTTTACGTCACAACAGTTTCCTAGGTTTCTTCTGCACATTATTCTACTTTCTGAAAAAAGAACTATTACAATAAAACAGGAATTCAAAATGGATACTGCAAATAAATAAGCGTCCACAATAAACAATAATAAACCAGTTTTTAGACCTAGCTCATAAAATAAGTATCATGAAAATGGAAACGAAATATTATTAAAACCAAATATAAATTGTCTTCAGTCTTCGTCAAAAAATTTCCGAACATCGCATAGGGCCAGGATCATTCTGTAACATGTGTGACGATCGTGTATCCATGGCAAAAGGATATCGGTTTGGGGAAAGTGACATAGCAGGCCTTGGAAAATTGTTTAACTTTCCGAAACAAGGGCTCGATTGCCTCACACGATGATACAATAATGGCCCTCTAATGCGATTTTAACTTTTCTCACCCACCAGGGGACAGATTCCATCAGAAGCATGTTGACAGCGCCCATACTTGAATTTAAAGTCGTTAAGGTTCCCACCTATTGCATCGAAGTACCGACTCGTGGCAGATAATTATTGAGTCATCAGTGTTACTTTCAAAAATATTGAATTTGCAATAATGGTTCTATAAAATCTGGTCATAGCAACAAGTTGTGCCTCAATAACGAATCCCTTATATAATTAATTTAATAATATTATCATCACTAATTTTCGAATAGTGAATACTAAAAAGGATTCTTGATTAAGGTAAATTTGTTTAAAACTTCTTATATTGAATTGATAACGAAAGATCGTAAAATTTTATAATTTCAGGGGAATTTTTAGATTACTTATAAAAATTTTTGAAAATTGCCAACTCGAATTAAAATTTAGGCGTACAAAGGAGGGTACTGTAGGGGTTTTTACCAGAAGTAAAAATGTCATAAATAAGACTCAAATTGCAATATCCAATTTTGTACTTACACCCACTGTGCTGCACAGTAGCGAGACGTAAAAACACCAAGAAAAAGACAGGAGTAAAGTGAACGCGGTTGACATGCAATTACTGCTGAATATATGCGGTAAAACTCTAATGTTTACAAAGTCAGCAATGAGTGGGGTCTCAAAGAATGTAGTGTAGAGGAAACACTGATTGACAACTGTGAATCAAATTTGTTGAAATAGTTTGATCATGTTCAGAAAATGGTTGGAGAACGTTTGACAAAGCGAACATATTTAGGCAAAGTGAATGGTAGCGTATCCAGAGGCAGATCGAGGAAGGGTGTAAATATCTGAGCGATACTCAACTGCGACTAGATATAAGGAGCCATAGAACCATAAGAGCTTGCAAGAGAAGATGAATAGATGTGAAGGATGGAAAATTCATATACTAAGACAGCGAAGTGTAGAGGAAAATAAGAAATTTTTTACGAAGACTGTCAGCAGAGTGCAGTGATAGACGCCTGAAACGAATGATTTTGGATACTTATGTTCCTTGTGGAAAGCTTTGCTTATTAGATTTGATTGGGGTAGTGAGTATGGCTCTTCCTATAAAATTATCAGTTTTCGAAAGGGATTCAGCTCAATGGTGTAAAAATGATAATAATAAGATAATACTTCCTAAAAAATATATCATGTTGATCTATACGAAAAAAGGGCACTTTCTAAAATAAATTTGTATGTTGAAGTTACTTCTAGATTCTATACATTTTTTATTTCGAAATAAAATAAAATTCTAAAAACCTGCCGTTTTCTTATCATTATTTATCATATGGGACACTGTGGCGGAATGTGAGGTAAAGCAGGAGTAATCAGTTGTAAATACTTCCTAAAAATTGAAATATTTTCATGACGAGTAATCAGGCTGCGTTTCAAAAACAGAATTTTTATGCTAAAAAATATTGGTGTCCCTCAACCATAAACCATGTTTCAAGGTAGTGTCAGAGGGTACTTAGCTATCAAGTTACCTTCCACCTACTGCTTACCTACCTGCCTGATTTAGATCTGCTTTTAGATACGCAAGTTTTTCTGATGGAAATGAAAGACAAGTGCATAAGACAAAGGACGAAATATGGGTTGCACACTGCTATTATTGAATGGATTATTCTGCTAGAAAGAGAATAATATGTTATTTTTATCGAGTGTTCTCCTTTGTTCTATTATATCAAAGTAGCATTAAACCATATAATTCCTTACCTAAAAGTTGGAGACTTCTTTCATTCACGCTCGAGCATGTAAATAACAATTCCTGCGAGTCGACGATTATTTTGAGAGGAAATATACGCGAGGGTTGGGAATTTTCAGCAGCAGAATTCTCTCGTAATAATCCTCTTAAAACGTTTCGTACTGCGTATCGTGATACCTCATGAAGCTGATGAGAAGGAGAAAAAGAGATGACTTTGGAATAAAAAAAACCTAAGATGGAAGACCGAAAAAGCGACACGGATCGGTTCCTGACGCCCAGTCAAAAAGATCTAATGACTACGAATCCTCTTTATGGTTTACAAGAAGTTTGACCCTTCGTAAAGGAGTGGCGAGGAGAAGTAAGAACCTCCCCACCGATTCGACATTGCTTGTCTCTTGGGAACGAGGGTGGTTCTCCCTTATCATCTCTTTTCTTCTTTTTCTCCTACCTGATTTCTTCTTTTTTGCGAGCAATAAATTGTGCACAGTAGTCGCAAGATCACCACGCCAAGGTGGCCCGAGACAAAAGGAAAATGTCCCTGGGATCGTCATAATGTATTTAACTCGAGCACTTCACGGAGATAACGCAGGGAATATTGTTCGCGTGGAGAAAGGGGGGATCCCATTCAGTGTTTTTCAGAGTGTTGGTATTCATTGGCAAAGAGCTTTTTCCTTTCTTATCCTCATTACTTGTGTACCCTTCAGTCCTTGATTTCCAATTCATTTAGTATCTCATTATATTTTTAGTATTGTTTTAAATCTCATAATGATATATTTTCTAAATGTAGGATTTGATTCTTTTTTAATGATATATATTTTTTATACGCGCATTTTCGGTTTCGTTATCATACGTAAATTAATCGAGCTTAGCATTTTCTACTTAAGCGTACAAGGAATAATATCCAAGCTTACACTTTACCTTCCTTATCAATTAGTGAAGTTGATATAAGAAAGCTGGCTCTCTAAGATCTTAAACTGACAAGTGAATATTAATTAAGTATAAATTCCTTTTGGTTATAATCAAAGGACAAGATGTACTGATAGTAATTTACATTTAAATGACGTTTTGAATTAAGTTTCCTAAAGAGAAAAAAGGATTTCAGACATTCTGGATATCGTGACAACATTTACAATTTGGCGGAAACTGATTTCCCTCTGGTTTGGGAATTTGACATAGAGGGATCATAACCTCCGGATTCATCTTACCAAAACTCTTTCCCTCAGTTTTGGCCCTCCTTTCATCCCTATGCCAGAGTTGTATTTATTCTTTCCATCTAATCTGGAGTGTCCATCATCTGTCTCTTTCCATCTCTAGATTCCCACTTCGAATATATATCTACTACGTATTTTATAGTTGTGTCTCTAGTCGGTTCTCAAGTCGCATACAGTATGATCAATGAACGGCGCAGATTGTCGCAGATGCTGTTTCGGGCGCGGAATATTGCGTACCTAATCGCCCACCCTGTCACTCTGACCACAGCCCTGTCCCCCTGTCCTCCCGCCCAACTCCCTTTTGTCCCTAGGGACGTCGGCCCATAAATCGAAAGTTCGAACCTCTCGCGTTACACTCGAGCCAAACTAACCTAAGATCGAGCCCGGCGATTTGTCTCGCGTACAAATTATGACCGATCGATGCTGCAAAGTGGTGTTATTCTCTGAGGCCTTGGTAAGCATTAGGGAGATAAAAAAAGTTTTTTGCAAGCTTTGATGTATGAAAATATTTCAGTGAGAATTATTTTTTTTACATTTTTCTTAGAGTTTATTCATTTCTTCATTATAATGTGTTGGAATTTGTGTACGAAAAAATACGAGGTGTTCAACCACTACTGAATTCAAGTGTAGAGCTTTCAAGCCAACAGTTGAATACTGGGAACTAGAGATTTTTTTTGTCCTAACATGAATTAGTTTGAAATGACTAATTAAAATAGAAAAGTCAGCAACCAATTCTATTAGTTAATATTCCCATTTCA
This sequence comes from Andricus quercusramuli, assembly GCA_932178445.1. Classification (NCBI taxonomy): domain Eukaryota; kingdom Metazoa; phylum Arthropoda; class Insecta; order Hymenoptera; family Cynipidae; genus Andricus; species Andricus quercusramuli. The sequence continues at coordinate 271,022 of CAKNXH010062674.1, forward strand.
ATAATCAGTGAATTTGCACTTGAATTCTTCCATTTGCACTTAAATTCTTCTGAATTCAACTGAATGTTTTTGAATTCTTTGGATTACTATGACTTTAGATGAATGCTTTTGAATCTTTTGATTACTTGAATCCCTATGAATTTACTTTTACGATAAGAAACAATCAAATTAATATGCATCGCGTTGGTTTAAACAATATGAACAAGAACAAATTTGAATGCTGCACGAATATTGGAGTAACTGTTGACGTTTGTTACAGCGTCACTTATTATTGCGCGATTTTTTTCGAACACTTACCTGGAATTGACTTTAGAGGGGACTCTATTATTTGATACTTTATTATGTTATATTTTGTACAAAATCTTCGGAAAAATACGTAATATTTTCAAAAGGCGAATTATTTCATTTATACGATTGAGTATGCATATCATTGGCAGTAAATATATCTGCATTTCCAGGAATATACCAAATTACAGAATTAAGATATGTTGGGGACGTCCTTGGCATATAAAATTGGGACATTTTTTGGGATATCCTCAGGATATTCTGAGATGTCCTTGTGGCGGTCCAGGGATATCGAGATTTCCGCCCTGTACGATATCTTTTTTTGCAATATGTCTAAGATGTGCCAGGAATATGTATATATATGTATGTATACCATTAAGCCATTTCCCTTTCGGGGTAGGCGTGACACTACCCGATTCGGGTACTGTTTCTAGGTGGATAGTTTCTTATAGTGAATAACTACAAGTGTGGGCTCACCATACCCACGACGAGCCAACAGCACGCAGTATTCCCAAATGGTTACCCATCCAAGTACTAACCGCGCCCAACGCTGCTTAACTTCGTGATCTAACGACAACTGGTTTTTTCAGCGTGGTATGGTATCATCGGAGATAAATGGGGAATCCTGCGGATATCTCATGCTGTGAGGGTTCTTTGGAGTTCTCTAAACTCTTTGGAATTTTTTGAATTTTTATGAATTCTTTAAAATCTCCTGAATCCTTTGAATTCTTATAAATTATTTGAATTCTTACAATTCTTTCTAATGCTTTGAATACTTTTGAATTCTTTTCAATTCTTCGAATTATTTTGAATTCTTCGAATTCTTTTGAGAATTATTCTAATTTTTTCGAATTCTTCGCATTTCTTTTAATTCTTCAGATTTGTTTAGATTTCTTTTGAATTATTTTGAAATATTTGGATTCTTTGAACTCTTTGAATTCTTTTGTATTCCTTACATTTCTTGAATTTTTTTCATTCTTTGAATTCTTTAAATGCTTATAATTTTTTTATTCTTTTAAATCTTCAAGTCTTTCGATTCTTTTGATTTCCTTCTTAAGTGTAGATAAATAATATTTTTCTTCTTCCTTATTTGGCGGATTTCTTGCATTTTTCCCTCGTTGAGACCATACATCATTCTTCTGTACCTTTTTTTTAGTAATTTGTAAAAAACGATCAATGGTGATATTGCGAAAGTTTTCGGATATTTCTTTGAAAAATTTGGTTTTCTGGTCCTAAGTGGTCGATCTGTAAACTATTTTTCCAGAACATGAAAATTAGAAATAATTTGTTTATTTTTTCTGGGTTAGATCATATTTTACAAATCTTTGAAGTTTTAGGGAATTAGACTTCGGCATTCGAAACCCTTTTCGTTTGACTAGGTTTCTCTCAAAAGCTCCTCAAAGGAGTTGATGAAAGTTGTTGCCTGAAACGCAGTTCTTAGAGGTCAAGTTTAAGCAGAAGCAACGTCTTTAGGCCTGATAACTTCACAAACCATAGAGGGTGTCTTCTGGAGAGTTCGAACCGCAGAAGATGGAGTTACTCCTAAGATCCTGACAAATTGGTCGGTACCACTGGTGCTTTGAAACCATGTTCACCAGGCCACCAAAGTCCCATTAAATTTAATCAGAGCTTTCCTTCAATCTTCTCTGAACATCGAGTCGATCCCTTCTATAATCATCTCTGTCCACTTTCGCATTTGGCTTTCGTAATCAAATATTCCTTTTTTAATGGATAAAATATTCATTAAATATGAATATGAATATTAGTTCGGTAATATATTTTTAAGGAGGTTTGTGAGCCAAGAAAATATTAAAAATGATATTCGTAGATGCAGAGACAGGAAAGCCTATACTTTCGAAGACGCATAAAATACTTATGGAAGAAGAAGTGGAAGGCCACTGAAGCTCGAGATTATAGTTGGCCCATGCTTGGCATTCTGAGGAGGAATCTATTTTCTTAAGATAGCCTTTTGTCGACTTCCGGAATCGAAGTTTGGTACGGAAACGAGCAGGGAATATGAATACATACGAGTTGCTTTTACTTGAAAAATATGAACATGACCCCGTACTTGGAATTTATGTCTGCTTTTTTTTGGCTGTACAATACTATCAAGAATTTTCATGAAAATATTTGAATCGGAGAATGTTAAAGGGGCAGTTGTCCATTTTCATCGATTGTCGTTTTTTTACATTTTCGGGTTCTATATGGGCAGCCGCATTGTTTCATGCTATAAGGACCGTTGCCATAAGGACTGTTGCTATAAGGACTCATGCTGTAAGGACCGAAAATATTGGCAATTTGCCAATATTTTCGAAACGGGACAGTTTTTTTCGTTTTTCCAAAAGTCAGCTTTCTTGGACTACTGCCCCTTTAACATTCACCGATTCATTTTATTTAATGATTACATAACTTCATCACAACTGGTCGGTTCTTAGAGTCGATAAGTATAAAATTGGGTTCTATTCGATTACGGAATTTTGATTTCATCAGATACAAAAGGTTATCTGAAATGGAATTTAAGACGTGAAAGAAAATCAAATAGTATTTTGGAGAAGGGTTTTGACATCCGAGTTTTATTGATAAAAGTTTAGAGTCAGTTTTCTAGAAGAGCGTCCTTCCATCTACGCTTTTACTAGTAATGCATCCCTTGGAAAAAGGTACTCCAGAGGTTCACCAAGTTTCGTAAAGGTATCTAATGCCGCGAAGTTGGAGTACAAAGTTATTCTCGACTTCGAGCAACGAGCATAGGGCTCAGGACGATGCAAGGAGAGCGTCTCAAGGCGAGCAATCACTTAGGCAAATATTCACGTGCGAATGCATCTCCAGCATGTGGGTGGTTTTGGTGGATATGGGTATCCATAGGGGAGCATATAGGGGCCCCAAATTGAGGGTTACACTCTGTATACTCTTCGATCGATACCTTTCCCTTTATTCTTGCCCCTACATTCATTTACAATTTGCTCCACATTTTATATTTAATTCCACACGGAGAAAATTTGTGTGTTAAATTTTGCATAACTTAGTTCGGTAAACGGAGGACATTACGGCATTATATTAAAATTTCACTTTCAGTCATGTAAAATGAAATAGGGTAATATTTGATGTGAAAATATGAATTATAAATATAAATTCATTGCAATTTAATTCGTGATTCAGTAAGAAATAATACAACAAGATATCAGAGATTACCTGAAAGTTGGGTAAAATGAGATGTCGATTACCTACCAGTTAGGTAAAATGAGTCGAACTGTTAGGTACAGTTTCAATCATAGAAAACAAAGTCTAACTCTCTAAATGTGTGAATTCTACATCCCAGTCATGTAAAATTTCCTGCGCCAGCAAAAAAAAACACTCTTGCTACAAACTGATTCTGTGGAAGGTCATCCACTACTAACAAACACATGCTCACACATATCGTACAATTCATAAGTATATTGTTGGTACATATACACAATTTAACTTAAACAATTACATTAAATTACGATACATTACATACGATATAGTCGCACGCTTTTAACGATATTAACGCTATTAAAAATCGAAAACGCTGTGACGGGTTTCGAACCACCTAAGCTACGTTTAACGCATTGTATCCCTAACAACTAAACCTCACGGCTAACCTAACAGTTAGAATATCGGGAAAAAAATCTCGGCTATAAAGTTAAGGTACAAGTACGTCAGGGCCGTACAAAAAAATATCTGATCCCCGTTTCATCGAAATTTGTTATTGTAATATTTTCTCAATTAGCCGCCTTATAAATTTGTTGGAAGTAAATAAAAATATTAAATAATTTTTTATTTTAAATTTTCCAACCTTGAAACTTTAAATTATTTGATTTTCAATACTTCAAACTTTTGCATGGTCTACGTTTTAAAAATAATAGAACATTATGAGTGCTAAACGCGCACTAATGACCCTTTCTTTAGAAAAAGAACTCGGTTCATTTTCCAACATTTTTTTATAGATTTTACAGAAAATCTTATATCATTTGAGAACGTTGTACATGATTTACAGAAGTTTCCGTATAATAGCGAGGAAATTCCTCCATTGAATTCAATATGAATTCCAACTTTTTCCACTTACTCACAATTCTTTCTTTTGGTGGAAAATTAGTTTTTTTTATTGATAAAATTTTTTTTTTCAAATAAAAGTCAAATCGATTTTGTTTTAAAATTGTTCTATAGACATTTGATCTTTTTGAAGAGAATTTATTTGTTTTCTTGAAAATTTAAATACTTCTACGGAAATTAAAGTTATTTGCTCAAAAACTTATTTCTCTATCTGAAAATTTAACTAATATATTTTTTGTTGAAAATTTAGCTTTTTCAGTTAAAGATTTATCTATTTTGTTGAAAGTTTGTCTTTTTTTACATAGAATAACCTTTTTAGTTGAAATACATGTATTTTGTTTAATTTCTTTGGTTAAAAAAAAGTTTTTCTTATTGAAAATTAATTTTTTAAACTAAAAATTTAACTCAATGTCTTATCGAGATTCTTTTACATTCAAATTTAATCTTTTTGGTGAAAAATTCAGTTGTTCAGTTGAAAATTCATTTTATTTGCTTAAAAACTTATTTCTCTAACTAAAAATTAAACTATTCTATACTTTGTTAAAAATTTATGTTTTTTAGTTGAAAATTCATCCATTTAGTTGAAATTTTTTTTTTTTGAAATTTTCAACCTTTTTGGTTGAAGAGGCAACTATTGGATTGAAAATTCCATTAAAAATGAAAAATGTTGATGGAAAATTCATGTATTTTCTTAAAAATTATTCTTTTTTAGTAGAAAATTAATCTTCTTGGTTGAAATTTTCATTTCTGCAGTTGAAAATTATTTTTTATATTGAAAATTAACATAGCCATTACATCTTTTCGGTTGAAAATTGAACTATTCTGTTGAAAATTCATTTTATTTCTTCACAAACTTATTTCTTTCTCTGAAAATTAAACTATTCTATTCTTTGTTTAAAATTGATTTTTTAGTTGAAAATTTGTCTTTTCTTCATCGAAGATTCATCTCTTTGGTTGGAAATGTACCTAATTGGTGAAATGTTGTTTTTTTTTATTGTTTTTGTTTGAAGATGCATTATTTTAGTTGGAAGTTCATTTCTTTTGTTGAAAATTGAACAAATTTTATTGAAAATATGTTTTTTTGTTGTTGTAAAAAATAATTTTTACAGCGAAAAAGGTAGCTACTTCATTTTTGCTAGAAAATTGATCTTTTCAAGTTGAAAATTCACTTATTTTGTCAGAAACATTTTCTCTTTTATGAGAAATTCAATTATTTAGGTAGTAAATTCATATTTTTTCGTTAGAAATTCAACCTTGTTTTTAAACATTAGTCTTCGGGCATCTCCCGCCTCGAAGTTCGAAGTCAGTTGGCCAGTGCCGCCCGATGTTTTTTTATCACCCGCATCCTTCTACGTCAATTTTTAAATACATTCTACGGGGGACTTGGCTTTAAACTTCAGCCCTGAGAAAGTTGACGTCCCTAGCGAGTCTCATTTTACCTTACTGTTGTGTAATTTCTCTCCTAAAGGAAGTGAAAATCTCTTTAAAGATTCTGCAATCTATACCTTCTTTCAAGTGAATCGTTAATATCACACAAAAGTAAACTTTATATCACTCATTTGATGAAAATTTACAATGCTTCGCGTTATTTTATAATATACTGGTATTAAAATAATACAACCCTTATATCAATTATTACATATCAGAATTTTCACTTTCGGACTTGAGATTTTACATAACTCTTTTGTATTATTTATAGTTCTGTTTTGTATTAAATCCTAAAATAATTGTAAAATTTATCTAAATGCAGTAATGTCCTCCATTTACCTAACTAATTGGGTAAATTCTAATGAACAAATTTTCTCCGTGCATCTTCCAGCATCTCTTTCGGTTATTGCCATCTGAATTTTATGACATGAATAAAAATTAATCTATCCTGAAAGTGAAGGATATGAATCTTCTCTAAAAAATATTTCTCATATTAAAAGACAATTTAATGAATAAAATATTTTTTCAACTCAGTAAGATTTTATCAATCGATGAAAATCTTCTTGTTTAAAAGCAACTAGATTTGAAAAAAATGCATTTCTTTGACTACAAGACATTTTTCCACTCTTTCAAAAAATGTTCAAAGGAAAGAAAGAGGGGAGCAGGATAAACTCAAATAAAGAAGTGCGAGACGTTGGAACTTGGTTGCCGAAGGAAAAATCCGGGCCATGAGGACGTGGAAGCGAATCGTGATTTCGGGAGGTCGCGCCATACCATAGATCACACGGCGAAGCAATTGAGTTAGGAAGGAAGAAACCAGTTCGGCAAACACTTCTCTGCCGTAGGATTTATGGCTTAAAAAAGTCCGAGAGGGTCTCCACTTTATCTGTAATGTACTGATCCTGCCTCACTCGACGTTGGGCGTCGGGGCGCCCTTTTTCCTTGTGCGACCCTGCGGACCGGCCCGAACTCGCATCCCCTGATCTGGGTACCAAAACCAACCAACCCCCCATTATCCCCCTCGCGAGAACCAACGGTGCCACACGGTGGAACGTCAATGATTTATATAGAAGGGAGCGGCACCCTGCTGCCCCTCTCCAATCTAGAGACACTCATCGGGGGTTTACCAGAGTATCTTAGTCTTTCTTTTAGTTTGATAAGAGTTGCTCCTGCTGAGATAAGATCTTCTGAAGTCAATGCACTCAAAATCTGTGAGGAAAACACAAGTCAGATTGGATTTTTTAAGCTTGCCGAATTTGGGAATGCCAAGCAGGGCGGAATAGAAATGCTGTATTTCATGGAATTATCTTAACTAAACAAGGGGTTGACAACTACCAATTTTTTTAATATACCTACATTCAAAATTTTTCTTAATTAAATGATTCAAATGAGTTGTGCAGAATCAAAATCAAAATAATTAAACCTAATTTAAAAAATTCAAAACACTCAAAATATTTCAAAAGAATTCAAAGAAATTAAAAAAATCAAAAGAATCAACACGAACTCAATTAAATTTAGCAGAATTGAAATTAATGAAGAAGAATTTGAGTGTATTCATACAAATCCAAAGAATTAAAAAATTCAAGAGCATTCAAGTGAACTCAAAGGAATCCAAAGAATTAACCTCGGAATTTACAAACATTTAATTGAATTCAATTGAATTGAAGTAAATCCAGAAGAATTTAAATGAATATGGTATAATTCGAGTGCATTCGAGTCATTATTCAACCCAGAATATTAACTTAATTATTCTGTTACTGAATCTTTTCGCTTCAATTAATTATTTTCAACAAATTCAAATTGAGTTTAAAACTTCGTTAGTGCATAAAATTCAAGTTGTTGCTTTGGTACAACCAAATTCATTTAAGGTGACATAAATCGATCTTCATTCGACTGAATGCAGAAGAATTGAATAGAATTCAAGTGAATTTAAACGAATTTAAGTTAAATCAGAAAAAGATTGACATTTGAATTCAGCAGTGGATAACCCCTTGGACGAGATCTCGAAACTAAGCAAAAGAAAAGTTATGGTTCGGCATCCGAAGAAAGTTCAAAAATATTTAGAAATCGACTAATGTTAAAAAATTATAAAGAATTGCACATTTAAAAAAATATTGAAATTGATGTACTCCATAAGACAACCAAAATATGAAAAATTGTATTATATTTTTCAAAATTATTTATATAAAAATGATGACAACCAGCTAAATCCATCTTCTAACTGTCTTAATAGCGCGGCTATTTAGATTGTTCAAGTAAAAAAATCGGGTTTTTAACAAATCAATTTCGCACATCTTCAGAATGTCAATTTTCTACGTTCGTTTTCAAGGAAATTTTGTTGCTTCTATGGCTCCTTCACAACAAACTGGTTTTTATGATCTTAACAAAAATTCAATACAAATACAAGTAAAAAAATTTGTATATTTTTTCGAGAACGAAGGTATCTCGTACGACGGCACCTATTCGAGTACAACCGAACCAAATCCTGATCAACTTTTGAGATCGAACAAAAGGCCATAAATAATCGAATCTGTTCAAGGGAATAAAACTTTGAGGCATAGAAATTGAGAAAAAAATTTAATCTTCTGAACTTACCATCTGTCCAAAAAGATTAGGCACCTTGATTTTTGTACAAATTTTCGTGAAAATCTCAGAAGAAAAAAATTATAAAAATATGAGACAACATGTATGTTGCAGGTGAAGGGTTTGTCAATACTGATACAGAGTTTCAAAATGTTCAGATGATTAGCGATTATTTCCTAGCGAGTGAAAGGTGAAGAAGCACAATAATCATATTATCATATCAAAATAATCAACTTTGAATGGCTGCAAGTCACTGAAAATAAATTATGACAATTCTGCAAAGAATATATGGGTTTCGTTAATCCTTCCTGTGCACATTTTAGAGCCAAAATAATTATTTGTTAATACGTTATTAACAAAAGAGTACGGAGGTGTCATCTCTGAAACTAAGGAACAGTACAGCCTCGCTTATTATAGAGCCTTTTGTATTTTTCCAAGAAGAAAATAATTATTCAAACATTCAAGTGCAACTTTTTTCTCATTGACAATACGTAAAACATTGTCAGAAGCCAAACATGTGTAATTCGCTTCAAGAATCATCTCTGTACCTTCTTTAGTTTCGGAGATGACACCTCCCTACACTTTTGTTAATAACTTATCAACAAATGATTATTTTTGGCCATTGAAAGTTGAGTATTCTGAAATGATCATTTGATTATTGTGCTTTTTCTTCCTTCACTCGCCAGAAAATAATCGCTAATCATCTGAAAATATTGAAACTTTGTGTTTGTATTGGCATAACCTTCACCTGCAACGTGCATATTGTCTCATACTTTTATAATATTTTTCTGCTGAGATTTTCACGAAAATCTGTACAAAAATATCGGGGCCTAAACTTTTTGGACAATTAGTAAGTGTGAAAATTGTGCTGCTTTTGAAGAACGTTTTCGAAAATATAAACTATTCAACTACCGGCGAAAAAATTATAAACATCTGCGTTTGAAGCTTAACAACTCAGCCAAAAAAATGCAAGAGTAATAAGTAATAAGTAATTTGAAAGCTGAAAGTTTCTCCACGTGTATGGGCTTGAAGACGTGGATGTAAAAAAATGTTTGTGCTTTGCAGACAGAGAAATGCAAAAAAAGTGAGGAATTTTGGGCATATTTCACGAAGAGTCAAGTTTAGAGCATTATTTCTTATACAAGAGGCAATGGGAAAAATTGGAGAAAATTCATGAGTATGAGAAAAACATTTGTGAAGGAATTGCAGTTGACAAATTTTAAGTATAATAAAAATTGTTGCTCAAAATTACAAAAAAGTACAACTATACTATCTTCAGTTCTAATGAAGATATTAAAACGATTCAAATTCCACACTGTAACTGACGGGCTCCGAGATTATTTACAATATTTCGGAAGGATGTTATTGTTCTATTTTTGGTAGAAATCCCGATATTTTTTCACATTTTTTTGTTTGTTGGAAAGCAAGTGTCAGAAAGCAGCGGGGTTGCCTTTTTTTGCTGTCGACCATTTGCGCTGGTGCCTTTCTTTGACCCGTGCTTCTGAACTCTTGCACAGACACTGACGCCTCTTCTGACCGGCAGCATAAAAAATGCATCCCCGCTGGTTCCTCAAACTTACTTTCCAACAAAAAAAATGTCCGCAAATATCGCGATTTCCACCAAAAATAAAACGAACACGTCCTTCTGGAAGATTGTAAATAATCACAGAGCCTATCCGTTACAGTTTGGAGTTTGAAGCGTTCTAATATCTTCATTAGAACTAAAGATAGTACAGTTGTACTTTTTTGTGATTTTAAGCAACAATTTTTATTGTTTCTCAAATTTGTCAACTGCAATTTTTTCACAAATATTTTCCTCATATTTATGACTTTATTCAATTTTTCCCGTTGCCTCTTGTATAAGAAATAATGCTCTAAACTTGACTCTTCTTAAATGTGCCCGAATTCTTAAAAACGTTTACTTGTTTGAAAAAAATGAATTTTTTTATTTTTTAAAAGAAACTGGAATTTTATAAGTGAAGCATGTGATGAACCCTAGTAGAAAACCAAGGTTGGTGTTCGGGTACGGACCGCACGAAAGCTGCTAGTACTGAATCCTCTCTTGTCAAGTTTAAACTCGCTACGTGACTAAGTTGTAAGCGGCCTGCTAAGATGTCCGCTAATTTATATGTTCGCGTTAACTTGCCTCCCTCACCTCTTATAGTGGGAGAGGAGAAGAGATTCTAGGCAGAGGCTCTCTGAGGAAGACCGCGGGTAGCATAAGTAATCGTCGCTATCGCGACGGGCAGATGCGCCAAAGGTCGCACGTTCCTGTGGTAGGGAACGGATTCTCTTCCTTGCTTCAAACTGAATACATTTCGCTCACTTCTATTAACGTACATCTTCAGTAGATACACCAATAAGTTTTTTTGGACATCTCATCAATGAAAAATTTAATCTAAAATAATTAAAAACTGTCTTGGCTAAAAAATTTCAGGTCATGAGAACAAAAATCTGGGTTCCGTTGTTGTTTTAGTTGTTGTCATTTGTAAACACACCCGTGTTTTTTCTCAAGACAGTACACCGAATCGGAGCACTTTCAAAGAGTTAGATCTCGTTGCATTTCGTTGTTTACCACGATATGGAACCATACCTCTACGGTGCTAGGCGTACCCCATTGCACAGAGAAGAACAAGAACCTCTTCGCATATGAAAGTGAGCCCCATCCACTCTGCTTGTCAGCAGTCTCCCTAGCCGCGCAATATAGGATAGACAACAAAGGGTAGACGGAGCGATCCTTCTGAGGTCATCAGTTGAATGCCCACTTTCAGAGCACTATCCTGGTGTGTTATGCAAGTGTATGTGTGTTTATTATTATTATTGAAGCAGCAATCACCGAGCCATACACTCCACGACATGGAGCATATTTTTTGGGGGGAAACTAGCCTCTTCTGAGGTGACCGACAATTTAAAGTGGGTTCCGAACCACCAAAGCCCTGGTAGAAGTAGATAGAAAATTGTCTATTAGTACCGGCACAGGGATCGAACCCCATGCCTCCTGCTTGAAAACCTGATGCGCGATCGCCTGTGTCACCGAGGCACCGTGAGGTACCTTTTAAATACAATATAAATAATTATGACCTATCTCTTTCAATATTTTTGGTAGAAAAATGTAATTCTAGAAATCTGTTGAATGGATAGGAAGGTACAAGAACAAGTTTGAATATCGTGTAGGATGTGAGGAACATCGTAGCTCGGCACCCTTTGACTTTAGCTTCGTGCTCGACATCCCCCTCTTCTGCCCTCGACCCTTGCCTTAAAACCCAACGCCATCACGGTAATTGCACCGTGGCACACCAGTGATTAATGCTGCTTGTTATTAGGGATAAGACGCGAAGACGTTCTCAAGATGCGTTGTTCGTCAAAGGGTTCACTGGGCCATTAGGGGAATACCTGGTACTCCGGGACAAAAACATAAGGGAACCGTTTTTTATGTTTTATTTAGTTTATCGCCCTGCGATAGTAAATCTGACATTGCAGAAGCACCGAAAGCTTCTTTTTGAAGTCCAGCCTTCTCTGAAGATCAATGTCCGGATGAAGCAATGTATTATTAATGTTTATACACACTTCTCAATTTTTTTTTCTTCTTCAAACTCAAAGTTATATGTATATTTATATAATTCTTACTAAATAGTCAGATATAAATTAAATCAAGGATAAACTCTAATTAATAAATAAATTAATAATTAAAGGGCAGGCTTTGAAAAGCTTGAGCTACGCCAACGGAGAAATACCGACTCCTTGCGTGGATAGCCGTAGGACAATGTTTTCTTATAATTAATGAGCAGGGGTTGGTGAATGGACCAGTGTACCGCCGCGAGGATGAAAGGGTGCAGCTATAAGAACGTGGAACTACCCTAGAATTTAGGAATTAGCCGAGGAATGTTTCTTTTGAAAGACTATTTCGTTATATTGACTACATTTATCATTTCACGGATGTATTAGGATTAATTAAGATTAATTAAGATTATTGCTGAAATCCCAATGGGAATAAGACTGATAGAGTCCAAAGCGAAGAGGGAGTAGGGATATTATACAATCACACGGGAGAGAAAAAAAGAGTCTCAAATTGTAAAATATTTTCTTTTTTAATTTGTGGATTACATCTTAGGTTTCGGACGTATTGTGAATTGGTGAATTTCCTAGACAAGTGGCTGGATGGGGTCCAGCAGGCAGGTTTCGTAATCACCTCTACCCTAACTAGCAACCCTTTTGAGGCCTTGGCACGTGCTTGAGGCGGAATTGTTCTTGCTCGCATGACCCGAACATACGGCAGTCGAATACGCACCTTCCAAAGCCCCTTCTCGCCGTAAAGTCGTCAAGCCTTCGTCAAGATTTGCTGTTTCATCAAGGCTACACCCAAAATTTCCCCTTCGACATCTTGACACCCTTAATTTCTCGAAGATAATTGCCCTCGGGACTGAACGAGTCACCATGATTTGCAGGCAAATCGCAATGTTAAATTGCATTCTTTCGAAAGTCCTTATCATCTATGGTAATTACCTTGAAAACGAAAGAGGGAAAATTCGTGTCGATATGTTCTCGAGAATTCGTTCCGATTAGCTGATTAATCGAAAATTAATGTCTTCGGTTGAGTATTCTTTCATTCAAAACCACTTTTTACTATAGTAAATTCTATTAAAATATATGTGGTATTTCCCTCCAAAGGATTCCTATACTTATTAATTTAGAAGAAATGTGATAAAATCAAATTAGATATCGCCTAGAAAATTTTAACTTCCTGGCCCGCATAAAGACTGGGATGATATCGATATAGCCAATATTCTGTGTATTTTAATTTACATTATATTCGTAGTTGTTATCCTCCTTTCGTAAACATTGGACCAATACTGTAACAAACCTGCGGATTCGTTCGATCAAACTTAATTAGCGCCGAATTCCAAACATAATTAAATTCGACTGCCGCCGAGTCTCGTAGGGTTGGAGGTAGGTTGGAAGAGAGCAAGAGATTGGACAGAGTGAGAGGGTTGAAGTCGGAAGGAGTGAAGAGTTGGGGAGTATCAGCCAAGAAATAAAAATCAGCCCCTAGTCCGCATTCCTTATTTAAACTCGTTGGCGAAAATTGGGTCAATTTTTCACGTCGACTCATTTTCCAACATGATCTTGCAGGATTGGAATTTTTATAATGATATACATCCATCAAGAGAAGTGAATATAGTAAGAAAAATTACCAAAACAGAGTTCCTCATATTTTTTAAACAATATTTAATATTAATAAAAGTTGATAATTTATGTAAACTGCATTGAACGTATATTTAAGATTATTGATAATATTAGAGTAGCATCTTTCTATCGAAGTACTTGGCTATGCTAAAAATTTTTTCGAACCGTTCTTGTGGAAGGGCAAACACTCCAAACCCCAGCACTTGATTGAACGAATATTAAATTTTGGTCACCGGCAAACACCCATTCGCTTTCTTTACTTGGCAGTGGCGGGCGATTGAAATATGTATCCGCGGCGAACTCAAACACCAAGTATATGTCCTGCCTTCATCCTACGTGGCCCGAATTCCTCAGGCTATTTCCCATACATTTATGGGAAAGAAAATTACTTCTACAATTTTATGAATAATTGTCAGTAAGTAAAAAAGAATCCATATTCCTCAGTTTGATGATTATTATATCAATGACGCTTATAGAGCCAAATAAACGTAAATGATAAATAGTAGATTTCGGGGGTAGTTTGTTTTCTTGAACCCGGTACCGCAGGTTACAAGTCACCCCATATACACATGGTAAGGTACTTGCTACTGCTGCTGTATAACCTAGCTGCGATAAAACATCGGCGAATTCGCACGATTGAATTACAGTTTAATTAACTCGCGGGCAATTAAGCCCTCCCTTCTCCACCACCTTGCCCCTTCTACTTCCCACTTTCAACCTACTCCCCCCTTTCCCCTCAACACTTTTCAACCCACAATCATCTCACTCCACCAACTCTCCAGGCATCCTCCTTCACTTTACCACCCCCTACCACCCCCCACAATTCGAGCAAGCATGCTTAGTCGCGAATCATGCATATCCACCCCAACGTTTCGCCGCAAGTTTCAGCGTCGGCCCACTCGCGATTTCATCGAAAAGTTTTCCGCGCTCGATTTACCGGTGGCGGGCTCAGAGAGAGCCTCCCGTTTCTATTTTCTTTCTCTTTTTCGCCTTTGACCGACTCGATCCTGTTCCACTCGTAGGAAGACCCTGGATCTGCGCACCGGTACGCATGCACTGCGAAATTGCACGCGAGCAGATACTAATCGTTTCGCTCTGAATTTTGAGGGTGAAAAAAGGAACGTTAGAATGAGGAAGGAAAGTTATTTAATAGATTCAATGAGATTTGGAGTTTATTAATAGATGAGGATAAGAGGGTAGTGCAACTAGTCTCTATCCCTACTCATATTCATGGAATTTTGTTTTGAAATCCGAAAAAAAGAGTATGAAGAAGTGAGCTGCCCAAGCTCACAAACATATTTACAGCTGTATTAAAAGTGATTGCCAGGTTGCACGCTGTGGGAATCAATAAATGATACTCAAAAGTATAGTGTAACCTCATTAGAAGTATGCTACAAAATTTTAACTAACAAACATTCTTTTATAACATATTCAACCTTGCATGCCAAGAAGCTTCACGTAAGTGGCAAGTTTGATATGGTCAGGTGAAAAATAAAGGGAGTGGCTTACTACTGGAAGGTGTCAAGCTGTTTGTGTTATTATCCTACTTTGTGCTTTAATTTTTATAAACACATATGATATGAAATATGATATGAAAGGGTCAAGGTTATAAAATGTTCAGATTGTTTTTAAAATATTATTTTTTGTCTATAGAATCGAGGGATGATTTTAAGGAAGGAAGCATAATAAAGCTAATTGAAATTAAAAAAAAGGAATTAACGTCCCACAAATGGTTTATCCATATTATGAAAATACCGCTTAAAGTCCCAGTCATTTTCCACTTTTTCTTTGATTAGAAATTTTTATCTAAAATTATCTCAGTAAAGTACTTATATCAAAGTACAATTTAGGAAAGTTTCAAAATTTTAGACGAATTCGTTTAGTAATGTATGTACATAAAAAATTACCCAAAATGTCTCATCAATCCCGAGTCGAAATTTAGACCCTACTTTGAACCTACAGCTCCTCATTAGAACCTGCTTTGACGCTATTTAAACCCATAGCCCCTACTTTGAGGTTTTTACTCCTAGAGAATGAAACGTTAGAGCCTCCTTTGACTCCGTTTGAACCTACAGGCCCTACTTTGAATATTTAGAAACCAACAGCCATACTACGCTGAAAAAACCAGTTCTCGTTAGATCACTGAAGTTAAGCAGTGTTGGGCGCGGTTAGTACTTGGATGGGTGACCATTCGGGAATACTACTGCGTGTTGTTGGCTCGTCGTGGGTGTGGTGAACCCACACTTGTAGTTATTTACTACAAGAAACTATCCACCTCGAAACACTACCCAAATCGGGTAGTGTCACGCCTACCCCGAAAGGGAAATGGCCTAATGGTATACATACATACATACATCCAGGAAACAAGAACCCATTGTAAAGGTGACTCCATGCATTGCGTATCTGTCATTTGCAGATTAAGATTTTTTAAACTGAATTGGTTTGCGTCTATGTTAATCGGCCAGTTTCTCGATATTAGCACTAATAAAGTATCTGTAAGCAAACAGGAAAGGATTCTTTCAAAAAATGTTAATTTTTACGAAATCGAAACTAAAGTTTCCGTTTGAGCCTTAAGTTATCGAATGATATCGTCCCAAGTAGTCAGAAAAGAATATAAATCACATTTTCGACTTGCGAATGACAAGCAAATTCGGAGGTTATGGACAAAAAAATTAAATAAAAAATTGTCGGACTAGTCTGTAATTTCAAACCAAATCGGTTTCAATCTCTTGAGGAATCTTTCCAATAAACTGAGGTGAACGTCAACGATATTTGACAAATAAGTTTTCAAATTTTATGATAAAAAACACTACAAACAAAGAATTGCATACTTCATGAGTTTTGTTTCAATATTAAGTTCCTGAGGTACAGTTGACAGTAAAAATATTTCTGCAGAGAAGGGAACTCGAAACAAAAATTTATAACCATTACCGAAATTATGCCATTATTATTAGTTTAGAGAAGTTGTAGGCTCCGGAAGCTTCGATCATGATTCCTTAAAGAAACCAATCCCAAAGCTACTGGAGCGTGTACGTCATCCACTTCTGCTCCTTCTGTCCTAGAAGGTAAGCAAGAGCGGGAAATTTACGCGTGATAACATCGGGCAACACTGTTCCCTGGAGTCAGGTCTCTAGCCGCGGATGACCTTACGCGGCAGACAAGACAGTTGGAGATGAAGGTTTCACCTCTGGATACTTTTTTAGAGCTACCAATCTTTGTAGAATGTAAGAGGAACAGTGTTGACGGACCAGATGGAGTGATCCCAGGAGAACAGCCTTTTGCATCCGGTTCGCGATGAAATGAGCCTGACGCTGGCAAGCCGGAATCTTGTTGAGTTGGCTAATAAATGAAGCTTTCATACCTCCAAGGCAGCCGATTATGAGAATTATAAGATGGACTTTGTAGCCTTGGTACAGCCTACTCAGCTCGAAAAGAAGTGCTTGATATTTCGCCTGTTTTTCTCCCTCCTTTGCCGTAATATTACCATCGGCTGGTGCCGAGAATTCAATCACGTAAATGATCTTGTTCTTCAGATCTTGGAGGACAATGTCAGGCTTCGTAGCACTGATACGTTGAGTGGTGGAGAATGAGAAATTCCAGTAGATCTTACACTGATCATTCTCCAAAACTGACTCGAGTTCCCCCTGGGCGTATGGCAAGACGGGCAATAGATCAACACCATAGAAATGCCTAAGATGGTAATATATCACTTTTAGAGCTGCATTTTGTCTCTCTATGTACGCGCAGCGTGCATATTTAGAGCATCCACTGAGAACATGTCCAAGTGTTTCGGGCTCTTGCTTGCACGCTCGGCAGTTGGTATCGCGTACAGGTATATTCATTATGCGCTCGCGGTAAACTAAGGTGTCTATGACGCCGTCTTGACAGGCAAAAAGAAATCCCTCGGTCTCCGATCTCAATCCAGCAGACTTGAGAAACATGTTGGACAGACCCATCGAGAGCTCTTCTCTACGTAGGATGCCGTAGAACTTACCATGGAGGGGTTTCTCAGCATGTTCTCTTAGTAGGAGCGTATGTTCTGCTTCCTGTAAACGACTTTTGAGCACCAGAGGTGTTAGTAATGCTAGGCCATGTGTAATGTTTCTGGAATCAAATGGGAGGTCAAGCTCCTCTGCGGCCCTATCTGCTGCATGGTATAGAAACACCGCAGCATTGGCGACTTCATGTTGAAGATTATTATTTTAGAGAAGTTGTAGGCTCCGGAAGCTTCGATCATGATTCCTTAAAGAAACCAATCCCAAAGCTACTGGAACGTGTACGTCATCCGCTTCTGCTCCTTCTGTCCTAGAAGGTAAGCAAGAGCGGGAAATTTACGCGTGATAACATCGGGCAACACTGTTCCCTGGAGTCAGGTCTCTAGCCGCGGATGACCTTACGCGGCAGACAAGACAGTTGGAGATGAAGGTTTCACCTCTGGATACTTTTTTAGAGCTACCAATCTTTGTAGAATTTAAGAGGAACAGTGTTGACGGACCAGATGGAGTGATCCCAGGAGAACAGCCTTTTGCATCCGGTTCGCGATGAAATGAGCCTGACGCTGGCAAGCCGGAATCTTGTTGAGTTGGCTAATAAATGAAGCTTTCATACCTCCAAGGCAGCCGATTATGAGAATTATAAGATGGACTTTGTAGCCTTGGTACAGCTTACTCAGCTCGAAAAGAAGTGCTTGATATTTCGCCTGTTTTTCTCCCTCCTTTGCCGTGATATTACCATCGGCTGGTGCCGATAATTCAATCACGTAAATGATCTTGTTCTTCAGATCTTGGAGGACAATGTCAGGCTTCGAAGCACTGATACGTTGAGTGGTGGAGAATGAGAAATTCCAGTAGATCTTACACTGATCATTCTCCACGACTGACTCGAGTTCCCCCTGAGCGTATGGCAAGACGGGCAATAGATCAACACCATAGAAATGCCTAAGATGGTAATATATCACTTTTAGAGCTGCATTGTGTCTCTCTATGTACGCGCAGCGTGCATATTTAGAGCACCCACTGAGAACATGTCCAAGTGTTTCGGGCTCTAGCTTGCACGCTCGGCAGTTGGTATCGCGTACAGGTATATTCATTATGCGCTCGCGGTAAACTAAGGTGTCTATGACGCCGTCTTGACAGGCAAAAAGAAATCCCTCGGTCTCCGATCTCACTCCAGCAGACTTGAGATACATGTTGGTCAGACCCATCGAGAGCTCTTCTCTACGTAGGATGCCGTATATGACTTTTGAGCACCAGAGGTGTTAGTGATGCTAGGCCATGTGTAATGTCGCTGGAATCAAATGGGAGGTCAAGCTCTTCTGCGGCCCTAGCTGCTGCATGGTATAGAAACACCGCAGCATTGGTGACTTCATGTTGATGTACGAGTCGCAAAAGGGAATCCGTGCTTTTTAGAACTGAACAGGCTGTAGCCAGAACCGTTCTTCGATGAAGACACTCTAAGCTTAGCAATCCTCTACCTCCTTTATCGCGAGGGAGATATATTCGTGGTACGGAAGATCTAGGATGAAGACTTCGTTGAATTGTCATCATCTTGCGTGTGCTTCGATCAAGTTGTTTTAACTCATCGACGTTCCATTTTACTGCACCAAACGTGTAGAGCAGTATAGGAACGGCCAGCATATTGGTCGCCTGGATCTTATTCTTTCCAGATAATTCGGAAGCCCAAATTTTTCTGAGAATTTGGCGATACCTTTTTCCAAGGGCCGTTTTCAAGTTATGCACATGTTGGGTTTCCGCTTGCGGTATTCCAAGATATGTATATGTTTCTCCAATACCAAGATGTTGAATGGTATTTCCGCCTATGAGTTGAACATCCTGATCGTCACTGGATGATGTAGTTTCTAGTCTTCCTTGGTGTAGGTGGACGCAGGCACACTTGTCCAGTCCGAAGCTCATGCCAATCGCTTTAGAATACCTATTTACCGCATCTACAAGGATGTTAAGGTCCTTTTTTGAGGAAGCAAAGAGTTTAAGGTCGTCCATGTATAAAAGGTGGTTGACCTTATATTCTCTTCTGCTCGGCGGGCCACATTGGTATCCAGAGCTTTTGCCTCGGAGCACAATAGATAGAGGCAAGAGGGAAATGCAGAAAAGTATCGGACTTAGAGAGTCTCCTTGAAACACCCCCCTCTTATATGTGACAAAGCTTGTAGTCACTTGTCTTTTGTTAGATGTTATGACAAATCTTGTCCGCCACAAGAGCATAAGCTTTTCTATGCATCTCACTATTTTTGGATGCACCTCCATGCACTCAAGGAGCTTGATAAGAAGCTCATGGTTCGTGTTATCGAATGCCTTACGGTAATCAATCCAAGCCATGGACAGATTGCGTCGATACCTGATCGAGTCCTGGGTAATACACCTGTCTATTAACAGGTTCTCCCTGCAACCTGCCAGCCCTCTCTTGTTGTTCGACTATTGCACTCCATACCGGCTCGATAGATGTCAATATCCTCTCTTTGAGGATGCCAGTGAATAGCTTGTAGCTGGTGTTTAAACAAGCTATGGGCCTGTAGTTCTTTGGACATGACAAATCTCCGGCCTTAGGGATCAATACCGTGCGTCCTTCCACTAGCCACTGCGGGACGGGTTGTTCTCCGTTTAAGAAAGTAGTAAATATACTAGCTAGATGTTGGTGCGTAGAAGTAAGCTTCTTCCACCAAAAGTTGTTGATTTTATCTGGCCCTGGCGCCGAAAAGTTCTTAGTTCTAGCGATAACTTTCTTCACTTCTTCAGCAGTAATTAGTGGACACTCTTCCTCTGGATCTTGTAACCTTTGCCTTTGGCAAAAGTTACGAAAGAGTGATATATCGGAAGCGTCTTCATTTAGCTGATAAGTATCTCCATATACTTGCTCCCAGAAGATTTGAATCTCTTCTCGACTAGGCGGATTTTTAACTACACATGACGCTTTATTGAACAGACGGGAAGGATTAGTAGAAAAGGTGGAATTTTCCTGAATCCACTTAACTCGCCGTTCAAGGCGCTGTTTCGCTGTTGAAAGAGATCTTACTTTTTGCGTCCAGTGCTGCTTGATGGTCGACAGTTTACACTTGTTCAGCGTGTGATTTGCTTTCCTGAAGTTTCGAGCAAGTGCCCTAACTTTTGGAGTGAACTTTTTATTTGCTGTTATGTAGCTAATCACGCACTGAACATTTGATGCATGCCGTCTCGCCGTTTCAATTTTGAACTGAAGCTGTACAATACGCTCGCGTGTCTTACTCAGACGTACCGAAGTAGGTTCTAAATTGAATTGAAATCGCTGCTTATTTTGAACCTACTTTGCTGCTCCACCGCCTACTAAGAGAGGAGTTATAGGTTCAAAGTAGAGCCTAAATTTTGACTTGGGATCACCTAACCCAAACTACTTTTAAATATTTGGAATTCACAGATATTCACAGATATATCTCAGGGTTAAGGATTTTTAAATTCACTTCGAAGCCTGTCCCAGAGAATTTTTGTCTTGACACGCTGCAATGCTATTTTAGTTTGAAACTTCAGAATAACAGGGTCGTTGCATGATTTACAACAATTTCATTTTTCAATAATAAATTACCCACTCTTTATATTGGTAAAAGAAGATGTGGTTCAAGTCATTCATTCCAGAGGAAATCTAAAAATAAGTTGGTAATATTTTAAATATTACAATGACCTTGAATTGTTGTTGAATCGCTTCTAACAATCAAAAAAGAAAAGTAGAGGTAGATTTTAATGGCATTATTAGCGGACTTCCGAATTTCAAATAAAAAAAGTCGAAACAGATGACAGATTTCTTGGCGCTGCGTGACGCTTCTACCAAACAGTGACTCTATTTGCATATTCAAAAATGTACAGATTTTAGAATTAAATGAAAAAATATAGACTTCACAAAAATGTCTTTCTTTATAGTAAATATGGTTATCTATACTTTAAAATATTTTCACCTGTTCTGCAAATATTTTTAAAAGATGTTTGAAATTTTTTTGTTTTTTGATATTCGGATGTCCTGTCACGCAACCTTCAGCCTCGTGTAAAATTCATATCCATCACAAATGCTTTCCTTTATCTCTCAGTTTCACATTTTCATACTTTTTTTAGTTATCTTTAATTTTTTTTTTATATTTTCAGCGGATTGAATTTTTTGTTCGAAAATCCCCTTATCTAAAATGGCTCATTTGTTTTCAATCATTCAATTAGTTATAGACGAACATTTAAAAAAAATATTTGATAACACATTTAGGTGTGAGCAACACTTGTTACTCACAGCTCTGTTAAATGAAAATTAAGATTTGAACAAAAAATTTGATAACACATTGAACTGTAAGCCATACTCTTTACTCACAGTGCTGCCAAATAAAATTTTTGCATCATTCCATTCAGTAAAAAAACAAAATGATATGCACGCTGATATGCTCAGATAGTTGATTATAAATGCTAACACTTAAAAATCCCCCTTTTTGTCGATAAATTCTTCTCGCTCTTCGAAATCTAAGTTCCTTCAAGTCTGAAATCAACAGATCTAAATACACTTGAAAAATAAATTATTGATCAAATTTTTTTTTTTTCTGTTGCCTAATAAGAAATTACTTCAAACTAATTTTTCTTGATAAAAAGTCGTAAATTTCAATTCAAAATTTGCATTACATATATAGAAGGAACTAGAAGGTCTTTTTGGAAAAATGGTAATTTTTTCTTAGGCTATGTCTAGTCGTCCCGAAAAATCGGGGAGTTCGAGAAGGGGTTGGATAAGTCCTCCCGAAAATTCGGGACGACTGCCAAGCTTATGAAAAATATTGGACCAATCATCCCGAATTTCGGGACGACGGGACACTTCGTTTTTCTTATTGTCATGATTAGAGTTATTTTCGGCTTTGCTTTATACTTTAAATCTATTCCTAGCTAGAAGGATGGGTAAGTAAAGATATTTCCCAATTTAAACTATTAGATTTTTCAATGAGCCGCAGACTGTTCCGCATAGAAGCTAAATAGACGATCGCGTTGGCAATTAGCGTGTTTCAGCTCGTTGAACGAACGTCGCAAGACTTTAGTGCCACGTAGCCGAACGATTTAACGACGAGTGAATAATTACAAGGGTTTATGGTTTAAACCGGGAGGTTCAGTGAGAGGAGACACTATACGGTAGTCGCGGCACTATGTTCGCAGTTATATTTATGGGCCGACGATGATGGCAATTTCGGTACTGTTATACGATGGCAAAACTGTTTGTCGTATCTGCCGGCACGCAAAGGCCGAGATCGACTCGTTGATAAGCCGGAATATATAAATCACAAGTTGCAAAAACACTGGTACTATTAAAGCGATTGTCAGCATGAGCACCCTTTTAACCGGATTCGGCTGATTCAAAAATACGCTTGGACGAAGTGAGTGATTCTAATGGAGAATGCAGCTTGGACAAAACTATCTCCAATCTCACAGAATGGCCCGTTTGATGGCTTGATGCGAGAAGACGCGTGCCATCGAGCAATAACAAGCAAGAACGTCACGATCGTTATTGCTTGACGTAACATCCCTTAGCCGCTTAGCGTGATTCTCCTGATTCCAGCGAATAGAAGGGTGCTTTGAAAAGAACAGGAGACACCAGTTCGAGGCTCGAGGCGATCTTCACTCTGCTTTTCACTGTTGTTCGTCTCATTACTCGTTCGCGCCTTTTGATCCTTAATTCTCCATTTAAATCAACTTAATTTTCTTTTAAAAAAATTACAGTAGACAAAGAAAGATTAATTGCAATATAAAATTTCGGGGTGACCAGAAAGGCGGCAAAAAAATTATTTGTTGTTGTTTTCTCCCCTCTTATTTTTTTTCATTTAGTATAAAAATATTAGTGCAATTTTTTATAAATTTGAAAAAAAATTTCACCTTTATGCCGAGGCCTTCAAATGGTAAATAGTGTTGACAACTTTTTTTCACTGCATAAATATCCTAATTTTGATTAGAATACCATCGTTAAAAATGAAAAAAGCACTCCGTATCCAGGGTTGCAAGTTCATAGTGTGCTTTATATAAACCTTACATATTTTCAGCCATAAATGATTGAATATGATCTGAAAATTAAGATATATGTCAGTGATAGGAAACTACCCTTAAACGTTTAAAAACTACCCCTTAGAGCGATATTTTGCTTTTTTGACAGTTCTTTACATTATTTCGCAAAAGAAAAGTTCTAGGATTACGTCAGAAATATACCTTGAATATTTTGTATTCCAGTATTGGGTCATAAGTCTATAGACGGTCGCGGAGCCCTAAAAAGGCACCCCTGGCGCTTGAGCTATAAAGCCTATTTTCTTTTGGCGAAAAGTGCATAACTGTTTTACTAAAATGTAACAAAATGAAGCTGGGACAGTAAAAACCAATGCCACCTCTTGCAAACTAGGGTATTACACTGAGAAGGGAATAGCTACATTCTGTGAAGAATATGAAGTTATATTTTGTTTATTGTTTATTTTTTAAACTATTCGAAAGATTTTCAGATTTAAAAAAAATCATGAATGTAAAATAAAATTTTACATTATGTGTGAATATGTGTTTCTTATGTTTAAATATAAAATCAACAAAATGTTATTAAGGCGATAATTTTAATTCAAAGGTGTCTTATAGATTTATTTAAACACCTATAAGTATCTTGATTGTTAGGCCTAAGAAAATAGAAATTGCTATCCTTTACGATGGGTGTTTTTTTCCTACGAAGGAAAGTACTCTAGTTTTTATCAGTTCATATAAGGTGATATTATATTTGGAACTCAAATTATCTTTAAATTATTTCGAGAAAAATAAAAAATATTTAGTTAATATTTCTGAAGCTTGAGCGTAGTTTTCTATTAGTGACGTACATGTTAACAATTCGAATGTCATGCTTAATT
The DNA here is from genome assembly GCA_932178445.1 of Andricus quercusramuli. Taxonomy (NCBI): domain Eukaryota; kingdom Metazoa; phylum Arthropoda; class Insecta; order Hymenoptera; family Cynipidae; genus Andricus; species Andricus quercusramuli. The sequence continues at coordinate 295,446 of CAKNXH010062674.1, forward strand.
ATTCAACACCGAAAATATTTAAGGTGCATAGAAAACCACATATGTATTTCAGATTTGGAACCCCCTATAGAGGCTGGTTTTTTACTTTTATAGGTAGGGTTCTGAATAAAATTCGGTTGAAATTATTTACACTGATTCCTACCATTATATCATTTTCGTCATAATTGCTTTTACGTAACTAATTTGTTACCTTAACAAAAAAATAATAATTAACACTTTTTTGCGTTTAAAAGCCTTGGATTATGGGTAAAACTTTTTTCGGTGTAATGTTCTTTTTTATTCATTTGATTTATATTTTATAAATATAATGTTAGATATAAATGTTTAATTTTCATTTACATGAAATTTTTTTTTATAAAAATAAAGTCTAATAAGAACCCATGGTGTGATCCGGAATCCGGATTAGATTCATTTACCCGATTTTCAAATCTGTATGAAAAGTGATTGACAGGTTGAAATAGGATTTAAAGCATTTATCTGCATTCTAGAAAATTTATACCCTGTCCTACACCTATTAAAAATATATTGTGAACGCTTCAGAAATAATTATATGTATACCGAAATGTAAACGTGCAAAATTATTATAAAAATAAGCTTCACAATCGTTTATGGTATGTTCAACTTCATGAGTCAAGCCGCTTCGTGTAAGAGACAAGTAAAAAATGTATTTTCTATTTAATTTACACCGATGAGAATTGTATGGAAAGGGCAACTGGTGACAGTTGGCCCACTATTAGTGTAATTAAACTATTACATTTCTATAAATTAGGAAAACTGAGAAACATAGTTCACGGAATCAGATAGTTTCTGATTAATGCTTTTCATTCCTCAACAATCTTCGTTTACTTAATTTGTTAATCCCGTGTAAATAGTGGACCGAAGGGAGACAGACGATCGTTCTTTTATCTCTGGAGCGAAAATGCATAATTAAGCGGAGTTGGTTATTATATCCAAGTTCGCGAAGAAGCAAAATCAGGAGAATAAGGGAGGTAGTGGTTACTTGCATAATATCTTTCATAATGTAAGGTGGTGGATAGAAGGGAACTGGCCTGTGTTAACTTGTACCACGTAACTAACCTTGTAATATTTTAAATTTATTTTACATAACTCAAGTTCAGCGTTCAAAATATCACGATAATGTATGAATACCGTAAAATGGGGCTCAGCGTTTCGTTTTTTTACAATAAAGTCCAAGAAGGAATTTAAATTAGGTATTGATGCTCCAAAATACTATATATAATCTCTATGAAATTGGCCTTGAAATTAGAATTTTCACAGTCTCATAATTTACGAAAGAAGGCATTCGATTTATGTCAATTTGGACCTATCCTGTTCTCATCAATTTTCGACGCTTCGAGACCTCCTGAGACAGAAAAAATGTTTTTTGCGAACATGTAAATCTGTCTATCGTTCTGTCTGTCAGTAGTCTGACGGCACAATAACTTTTAAAGAAATATCCTCATCAGAATTTTCTTTCGAACACTTTTTATTAATCCAATAACACAGCTCAAGTTCTTTAGTCAGCCATCTTTACTTTGTAAATATAATAATATGATTATTTGAAATTATGTGTCAACCTTATAAGAACCCTAGGAATCGTTTAAAATATCCCATAATCTTACCGGTCCTGTAAAACTTCTGTATCTTCCAAAATTCTTCAATATATTATGCAAATTTGTTTGAATCCCTTAGAATTATTAAAACTATCGGAAATCCCTTGAAATTGATTAAATTTTTCGAAAATGCGTTGAGATCTCTTAAAATACCCTATAATAATTCAAAGTCTTTGAAATTCCTATAAACTATTGAAATGAATATAAAAAGTTCTAGGAATCTTTTAAAATTTCCTAAAATATTTAAAATGCTTTTATATCTTTTGAAATCCCTTGAAAGTTCTTAAAGCTCTTTGAAGAGCCTGCGAATCTTTTACAATATCCTCAAATATTTCAAATTTTTCGGAATCCCATTCAATTACTGGAATCCATTAAAAATTTCTTTGTAATCTTTTAAAATAACCTAAAATATTTAGAATCCTTTTAAACCTTCTGAAATAATTTAAAGATCATAAAAATGCCAAAGAATTTGAAAAAATACTTTAAAATATTTCAAATCCTATCATTATTTAATTATCAATTAAATAAAAACTTTGACAAATTAAAAAAAGTCCATCGAATTAGTAGAAGTGAGTTAATTTAGGAGAATTTAAGTGAATTTTGAAAATTCGAAAGAATTCCAAAGAATTAACAGAATGCAGGATAAATTGATAAGAATTCAGGTTGAATTCGAAAGAAAAAATAATTTCAAATCTTAAAAACCCTACGAAATACCGCAACTCTTTCGAATAAATTCTTCAAAATCCACTAGATTTACAGATCTGTATAACTTTCATGAGTGAAATAAATCGAAAATAATTTTTTGAGTTATCAATATAATAATAAATTATGTATGTTATTTAGAGGTTATGTTTTTTTGAACCGGGTACTCAAAAATTTTGACTATATGGGTATCACAAATTTCAGTTCTTAACCCTACTTTACCGAGAAAGATGTGATTTATCTATCAGGAAGGACCTTTGGAAGAACATCCACCTCATTACTTTTCAATCATTGTAACATGAATTTTCCTATACTGAATAATATTTCAAAATGACGTTACAAACTTTTGTAACTTTTACAATTAAAAGATCAATTCTATGCATCAGTTTCGATGTAACCGTTGTCTGATGTTCAAATAAATAAATAATATTTATTATATTCATTAGTATTTAATGAATATATCCTTATTCACCAGTTTTCTCTTTTTGGAATATTGCCACCGTTTACCCCTTTTCTATTTTCTCTATCACATTTCAAAAACAGAAGAATATTTAAACAATGAAGAATTTTCATAAGCATGAAGTTGCAAGAAATTAAAACAATACTCTCTGTGCATCATTTTAGTTCTCTAGTACGTACCAATTTTAAATCTGAAGTCAGCAAAGTATAAAATAGTACGAACGATGGCATCAAAACGAAACGATTTGATGTTATAACAGGACGCTAAAAAAGTGATGCTCAATTAAAATGGATACATAGTTTTTACAGTGAGGAATTTCATATTAATCACGTTAATCTTACTCTAATCCTTTTCTTGGTAGGTCCAGGTCTCGCTACCGTACAGCACAGTCTGTATAAACATAGAAATATATATTGGTCTTTTAGCTTTACTTGATATGTTTTTACTTCTGACGATGGGTCTTACTCTACCAATAACCTTCTTATCCTCGTTTATACGTCTATCTAACTCTGCATCTAACTTTCCCTCAATCGTGAATAGGCTATCAAAATATACGTACTCTTCAACTTCCTCTATTCTATCATCATTTAGGACAATGTTGCATATTGCTTCCTCACTTGTATTCAGTTTGCTCAGCATTCTTCGCAAGTCTTAGATTGACTGCCATAACAACCTTATCATATGGGAACGCAACCCACGTACACTCATTGTTCCGAAATCCACACCTTCTTCGTCGAAGAAGGCCATTCTCAGACACTTATCCATGAACATAATAAATAGCTATGAGGACATAACGCATCCTTGCTTAACAACTTGCATACTATCGAACCAGTCACTCTGTTTCTCATTCACCCTTACACTCGCTTTGCTACCAGCATATATTGTATTATTGCTTGTAGGAGCCATCCATTCACACCGTACTCTTTCAGGACTTCCCAAAGTTTACTTCTATCCACTTTGTCGAATGCTTTTTCCAGGTCAACAAATGCACAGAAAACTTTTTTCTCTACTTTCAAGGTCATACGTTTATCAATTCGCACAATCTGCGAGGTAATTCAAGCATTTCAGCGTTAATACTGTCCACACCAGTAGCCTTACCATTTCTTATGTTCCAAATTATAACCCTAACCTCAGAGGCACAGACTCTATCAATTGGGTTTTCTAACGTATCGTGTTCTATATTGCAGTTGTGGTGCCCTACAGCTTCACCTTATAATAATTCATTAGGAGAGTCTCTCAAAGCGTCTAGTGTCCCGTCTGTAATATACAGCAATCCACCCTTGCTATTTCTCATGCTGACTATTCAGTACTGTTACCTGGCTCCATATTATTCAACGTCCATTCATAAAACAGTTCCTTGCTTCCTTCCCAATCGTTTTGGATGTACTTCTCTTATTCTGTTTTGATTCTATCTTCACTTTTCTTGAATAGTAGTTTTACTTTCCTCTTTTGATGTCTGTAATCATTGTCGAGTATATTTCTCTCCTCATCGCTAAGGCCTGTGATGCTCAACTTTCTGTTATACGCTTTTTTCTTTTCATGGGTGGCTGATTGGATTTCATCATTCCACCACGCATCACCAGTCATTCTTCCTACAACCGCAGTACCACATACTTAAGTCGAACTCTTAACAATGACATGCCGGATCATAGTCGATGTCCCTTCTATATCTTTATTGTTTATTAGCCTTCACGTTTGTTTCATTTTTTCGGTTCTCTTCATTCACCATCCCTGGCCTAGGTTCATTTTAGAGCCTAGAAGGTAATGATCAATATTGCATTCAGAACCCCTCATGACCCTTATATCTTTTACTAGCTCTCTTAGTTTTTTAAAATCAAAGATCAGTAAATTCGCAGTGATCTTCCGAGGCTAATTTTTTTGTTTTTGAAAATTCTAATGTAAACAACAAACGAAGAATTAAATGGAAAAACTGATGCATAAAGAACAAAACCATGTGCACAATGAGGGAAGCTGTTTCATTGAATTTCGTTGGAGCCTTTCGATGGAGCAGCTTCATTGAGCTGCTTTATTCACAGTGTACTACAAGGGACATAGTAAGACCGTAGGTATTTTAGAAGTTCCATGACATGTGATACATGAAGTCGAACATTCTTGAGGAAGATCACTGTGACAGTGTGACAGCTCTAACTATATGTCGTGCAAGTATAATACTATCATAATGTAATGAGCACTATAGTAGTTCAAGGGTAGGGGAATTCCTGAAATAACTCATGTAACCGTCATTATATTACTGATTATTACACACCATAATCATCTTATTCCTGTTCATCCGGATAGTGAGTATTTACATACTGACGAAAATAATGATGAATGCTTTCCGGACTTACAGATGTAATTAAATTGTAAATAGCTAAATTATTATTCCATGTGAAATGTAGAACATTTTAGTAATCCCAATGGGGCAGCATTTCGCATCATATATCCCTTAAGATGACTAACCGCATGCGGTACCCACATACGGGTGAAGAAAGTTGAGTGGTACCTGAATTATTGTGAAAAATTTCTGGTTAACGAAATCGTCCTATCGTTTATCGAGAAACACAAGGTTTTCTTTGGTTTTTAGTCAAATACTATGAATCTCTTGCTCCCAGAAAAACAAGAATTCTTTTGAAAATAATCCTGCAATACGAAAAATATATTGTATTCATGTGAAAAACCTAACCAAATTTCCGAAACTAAGAATCTTATACGAATACACAATCACACAATTTATTCGTTATATTGGGATGTCATGGCACTTTTTTCACATGGGTATTTTTCTCAGTGTTTTTTCCTTAATTCACGGGTTCGTAATCTTGAGTTGCAATCCTCAAGGGCGGAAGGAAGGAAGGCGACCAGGAAGGAACGAGCATACGGCAAACAATATGGCGCTTTGAGACCCCCGGAGCAGTACTGGATTTGGGGGTTGGGGGTGGTAAGGACTGGTCAGTATGCAATATGCCAAGGTTTCCACCCCCGTCGGCTTGGCTTGGCTCGGCACCGGCCAAACCCCTTTCCGTCCTCTAACCTTCGAATCCTTGGGTTTGGGAATTTAATTACAGTATAGTGCCTACATTGTAGCCCCAGCCGGCCCGGAAATAAACTCCCCATTGTCGCGGCACAAAGCTTCTATTTGTCACGAAACGAGGTTCGACACCACTCTTCCCCATCCTTTCGCTCCTCGCTCTTCGCTCTTCGACATCTAAGTTCCTTCAAATCGATCTTCCCCGTATGTCTAAAATCAACAGATACAAAACTGCAATGTGTATCTCTCCCATTAGCTCATGGCATTGCTGGGCATTTTGGGTTAACATTACTCAAAATAAACGGCTTTAAATATGTGAAGTTTCAATTAGCAACAGTGTTTGATAATGTAGAAGAAAAAGGCTAGGAATACATGTCTTAGAATTTCGGATTATTTGTCTTCATGTATTTAAACTCAATTCATCAATTAAAAAATTATACGTACAATATCAAAGGAAGTCTCTACGTACCGAATTAAACCATTTTTCGATTGAAAGTCTTTTAGAAATGCTGACGTTCAAGTTAAAAAGACACTTACGTCACACTTTTGACAAAAATGAGATTTTCACATTAATCAATTCACAATAGAAAACTGCATCTATCTATGCAAACGAGAATTCTAAAAAACGAATAGATTTTATTAATTAACAAGTTTTTTGCGATTGAAACTTGTTAATTCTATGCAGAATAAAACCGTAAGTCACTAAAAAGTTGTATTTAGCATCTTTCACCCGGTATGACAATACAACTCAAAATTACCGTATGTCGATTCACCGTCTTTTTAACTTTTAAAAGCGTCGGCACTCCGACTTCAATAAAATTGAGCTCGTGCTATTTCACATATAAAAAGCCGCGTGTCGACTCGCAGCTTTCTTCGTCTGTCTTTCCCTCTATGAACAACCGCATGTCGATTCTGTCAGTGCAAATAACAAAAAATGTACATTTTTTAAAGAATGGGAAAAATATTCATCAATTTGTAGGAACGATGTTGAAACATTGATAAAAAATGAATTCCATAATACATTTTCGAAAAAAATCGTTCCATAATGTTCAAAATGTAGACAATTTTATATTTGAGGCAAGTAACGAAGTACAGCATAATATACTTCGAGTTGAAGTTACTGCAAAGCTTCTGAGACCAGGAAGAGAAGTGAATAAGATAGTTGAAACGGAAAGTCTGATACTTTCGATGAAGGTGGATGAACTTTACGTTCAGGTTGCAGCGAGGACGTGAGGCAACCATTTTCTCGCTGTTGTATTTTCTGTAGATTTTCATTAGGCATTTTCTTTATTTTTTGAGTATTTTGGGGCGATTCAAAAAAGCATCATAAATGAATCTAAAAGCTGTATATTCATGTGAAATTATATATAATCCCCATACAGCAGCCTTTCCATGCAAATAATTTTAAAATACTTTCTAAGATAAATTGGACTTCAAAAGTCCAAAAGGATCCGTATTTGAGAGACGCAAAGTAAAATGAATCTCGATGTTTTGAAAGTGTTCTTACTTCTATTCTGAACTTTAAACAATCCTGGTAAGAAAAATAGCGGAGGTTAGCAAAGCTTTCCAGAGTGCAAATTCGAAACCACCCTTGGCACGAAAGCAAATACTTTCTGATATTTCAAAATAACGATATTATTTGATACCAAAAACATTAAAAATGATACTCTTAAAAGTAATATAACAACCAAGAGTTTTTGCCAGGTTTGTCTATGAAGTATCAATGCCATTGTCGGAAATAAGTATGGCCTTATGAGAGCATATAGAAATGAGTTTTTTTTTGTATTTTTAATTAAGAGCTAATTTTTTCTAGTTACCTACAAATATGTACTATCACAAAGTACCAGACGACCACTTGCGGCTACTAGGGTCGCTAGTGCGCGTGGAGATACACAAGACGGCGTAACGATCTCAAAGAATGCTATTCGCATTATTTTAGTTCTTCATAAGACTGCATGTTGTGGTGTAAGCTTGAAACATTATTTTCGAAATGCCAGGTGTGTATTTGGTATTTGGATGTAAAAATAAAGGAGGAAATCGCTTTCAAAATAACAAAAAACTAAGGAAACTATAGATATTTCCTTGTGCCTGAGTACAAGTTATATCTCCACACAAGGTGTAGCCCTCCAAGCTGAGCTTGACAAATCGCCGTCCCCATAGTTGCATTATAGGTATGGCTCTAGCATGGCAAAAAACTTGGAAATATCTGGCTAAAGCATGGGTCACGGCTGAATGGTAGCATGGCTGAAAAATTGCTCTTGTCCGTCTCCCATGCTTAGGCCACGCTAAACACAAATGAATATTCTTCACAATATGCAAGTGTTAGAGAACATCAGCCGTCGTTGAAAATTAAAATCTTAACTTTGCCAATAGCCGACACATCTCTAAATGGTAAGTCCACTATCCGGGTGCACCCGAACGTGCATCAGGTCGTTCAAGACGTCATCAACGAGAACTTTTAAAACATTTAAATTGTGCTTACAGCCAAAACTCCAAATGGTGAGTCGATGCTCCGGGTGCACTGGATCTTGCACCAGGTTGTTCAAGACGTCATCTACAATAACTTTTTGATATTTAAATTGCGCCAACAGCTGAAATAACTGAAAATGGTTAGTCTACGATCTGGGTGCACTGTGTCGCGCACCATGTAGTTTAGCACGTATTCTACAAGAACGTTTTCAAAATTTAGATTTTGCCAACAGCCAAAATAATTGAAAATGGTCAGTCGACGATCCGGGCCGTTGAAACAATTTGAATTTTGAAAAAAATCTCGTAGAATACGTGCTTAACTACCTGATGCGCGATCCGGTGCACTCGGATCGTCGACTGACCACTGGCAGTTATTTTGGCTGTTAGAACAATTAAAATTTTTGAAAAGTTCTCGTAGAATACGTGCTAAACTACCTGGTGCGCGATCCGGTGCACTCGGATCGTCGACTCACCATTGGTAGTTATTTTTGCTGTTGGAACAATTCAAATTTCAAAAAAGTTCTCGTAGAATACGTGCTAAACTACCTGTTGCGCAATCCGGTTCACCTGGATCATCGACTGACCACTGGCAGTTATTTTGGCTGTTGAAGCAATTTAAATGTTTCAAAAGTTCTCGTGGATGACGTCTTGAACGACCTGGAGCACGTTCGGGTGCACCCGGGTAGTGGACTTACCATTTAGAGATGTTTCGGCTATTGGCAAAGTTAAAGTCCGAGTAAAACTTTTGGTTAATCCGAAAAAATATTTCGCCTGATCTAAGAGAATATTTTAGTTAATTCAAAAACGTGTTCTTGCTGGTCTAAGGAAAGAGCATGATTGATTTAACCAAAACTTGTAATTCATCTAACCATAAACGACCCAGCACAATGTACATCGTAAATGGTTTACCACGGAATCGTGTCAACTTGTGTGAATTATTTAGTTGTTTATTTAACTACTGAATATCACATGACTAGAAAATTCCACGACAAGCCATTTGCAATGTGAATTGTGCTGGATGCTTTGTTTATTTGATTCAAGAAATCTTTTTTTTTTGAATGAAAAACCTAATCACGCAATCATATAGGTGCACACACAACGGCTCAATTAGTAATCTAACTTATTTTTCACATAATCAATTAATCCCGATCGATTCTGTTTCCGCACTTGTTTTGATAAGGTTCATCGAGATGCAAACACTTTTACGTTTTTTGTTCGCGACCCTACGAACTCACGAACGTGGACTGTCATGTTGAATTGGAGTACGCGTTCGTACCACGTTCGCAAGCGTCCGTCACTTTTAAGATGCTTTCAACAAAATGTTTTGGGTGAATCAACAAAATATTCTTCTTAATTCTAGTGAAATAATCTCTTAGATTATTTGGTAGATCCAACTAAAAAATGTTGTGGAATCAATCAAATATGTTCTAAAATCAACAAAACCATGCAACCAAAAACTTTGATTGATTTAACCAAACGAATTTGGTCATCCAAACGGAAAATTTGTTCATTTAACAAAAATATTTTCCGAAATAAACCAAATGCGGCCAACAAAACGATTTTGTTAAATGAAGACAATTTTTTTCGGGTGTATCAATAAAATTTTACAAAATAGCAAAATATGCAGGAACAAGAATGAATCATTCATGTTATATGAAATCATTTTTTTTTCATTCCCAATAAAGATACATTTGAACTATGCAATGTCAGTCACTCCTGGCTTGAACAAAGCATTCTCTTAGAAAATGTTTGATTTATTCCGCTAGAGAGAGTCAATTGTTGATATTACGGTCTCCAATATTGTATAATATACGTAATTAGTGAAAGATAAAATGATTAAAACAGCAATTACCATGATTAATTTTTCGAATAGCAGTGAGAAAAAACTTAGGAAAAAATGATTTTATGTAGTATAAGTTATTCCTTCTTTCTCTCATCTATGTATATTCTGATCCCGATGTATATCTGATCCCGAGGGCAGAGTTTGGCCATAAACCTTCCAGTCAACAAATTTGAAAATTTTCTTCTGACAACTATCAATACAGTCAGAGAGGTATTTCACAGACGGTTGCCAAATTACAGTTCCGTATTCTAGTTTAGATTGGCACGGCCTGATTGGAAATCCTGAGGCCTTATTGGCTCCTCTGGTTACGTAATCAATGTGAATCTTAAAACGTACGAAGTCATCAACTATGACACCCAGATCTCGCGTTATCTTCACCCTTTCTAGAACGCAACCCTCAATCTCATATTGGAAATGAATAGGCATGATTTTTCGTGTAAATTACATTATTTTACATTTTGAGGTGTTGACTTCAAGTAAGTTTTCAGTGCAACACTGAACAAATAAGTCCAGGTTCTTTTGTAATACTATGCAATCGCTTTCATTATCAATAGGATATGAAAGCTTAGCATCATCAGCAAAGAAAAGAATATATATACTCAAAACTATCTTAACGCCATTTATGTATGCAACAAATAGCAGTGAACCGAGGTTGGAGCCCTAAGGGACTCCTGAGTTAGGGATAAAAGGCGCTGATAAATATCCATTGCATAGTACTATGTGCTCTCGGGCAACTAAGCCAGAAATCAGTAGTTTTTGAATTTTACCAGGCACTCCAAGATCTTTTACTCTTCCAAGGGCGAGAGTATGACTTATACAGTCAAAGACCTTGGACAAGTCCGTGTATATGACGTCTACTTGGTGATGTTTGTCAAAGAATTTTCAATGAATTGTACTAAAGATGGCAAGTTCGAAATCACAGATCGTCGTGGGACAAATCCATGCTGAGCAGTGGATAAGATTGGTGTGACGTAAGGCCAGATAAGATCACACATTGACATCTCCAAGACCTTAGAAAAATTTGGCAGAATGGCAATTGGTCTGTAATTTGTAACCTCTGATCTATTTCCTTTTTTCAAAACTGGAATTATGCGTGCCTCCTCCCAAAGATCAGTAAATACTCCAGTTGATAATGCAAGGTTACAAATAAAATGAATCGGATCGATTAGGAAATCAGCACATTTTTTTATTAGACTTCCAGGAATTAGGTCAGTGCTGGCAGTTAGTGTGTCATATCTTGGAGAAAAAAAATCGGTTCGGGATAATCGAAAATGGAAATGGAAGGTAAAAATGTGTCATAAACGACGGCGTTAGCAGTTTTTAGAACAAAAATTGCTGTTCACGTTATATTGCCTCAAATATGGCTAAAAATAGCCACTTTTGCACATTTAGGTTAGGATATCTCAAAAACCTGACGTATATAAAAATTTAGATTCGAAGTGCAAAAATAGGGGAGGGTAATACTTGTCTGCAGGCAGAATAGGGGTATCAGTAGAGGACACTTCGTAGGGAAAAGTTGCCGGAACAAGATCAATGTATATGTAATTGATGTTATGTATATCATTATATTGTGTCAGTCTGTGAAGTTCCTGAAATGCAACAAGCAATGCTGATTTTCTATCTAGTATCTCCATCGTAACATGATTTTGAAGATTAGGCATATTGAAAGCGCCAACAATTAATGCTTCATAATCCGAATGGGATATAGGGATGACGTTTCCTCAAAGAAAGAGTCTATTTCCTGAACTGTAATATCTGGAGGGATATATGTAGCTATTAACATAAACGGCATATCCTCAGTGATAGCTTTGATAGCCACAATATTAATTTTAGTTACGGCACTTATTATAGAGCGTACATCTATTGAATTGGTAACAATTCTCAACTTTGCGGCTATAAGTACACCCCCACCAGTTCTATCCAGCCTGTCATCTCTGCAGACGTTAAAAAATGTAAATCGAAAAATTCAGCAGAATGTACCTAAGGTTTCAGCCAAGTTTCGGAAAAGATTAAAAAGTCGTAATTAAACATTTCGTGTCTTTGACAGAATAATCTTTGGTTCCCCTAAATGATCCACAGTCTTCAGATGCTGCACTCCACAAGAACGACGATCCCCCAACATTTTTTTCAGTACGTTGTAACGGGTTCGCGGTGTCTGGGTACGATCTTGTGAGAGAGTCATTTCGCCTGGAGCATCTGGTTTTAATTGCTCCTTTCTCCGTATTAAATATTTCTAAAGAATTGTTGTGGCAACATGTTCGTCTTTGAAAAGTATCCTGATTGGGCGTGGAGGTCCAGAGGTGTGCGGATTTTTACCAATTCTATAGAATTTGATGTTGACCAAGTTGTGATCATGATCAATATTTTTGAAATGGTCATTAATAATATCACTCAGTTTAGTGACAGTCTGGAAGGTATCAGAGGAGCTTTTTGGCTTCAGGGCAAGCAAACAAAATTAAATTTTTCTTACTTTTCATCCTATCTGACATCTCCACAATACAACACGAGTAGGCTTCATTGACGACGATATAGCATCTGTCGAGTCCTTAAGCTCAGCAGAGATGGAGACTATAATTTTCGAAGAGGGATGATGTTTTGCTCATATTATCAATTAGTAACTTCTCTAGGTTTTATAATTTTAAATAAAGTATGAATTTTGTGCAGCGATGTAACCGGAGCACATGCTATGTGCGCACCTGCGCACAAAAAAATAAGACTGACGACTGGATAAGGACCAAAAATAAAATTATTTTCTAACTGCATGATATAAAATTCAATCAAAATTAGAGAAGCATGTGGCTATTATTTACAATGTTGCAAGGAGGTGATAATATGTTTTCTTTTTAATTTTCTGTGTTTTAGAGCGGAAAACTCAAATAGTCCTTATCCAATTATCACTCTGATGATTTTGAAATTAATTTTTCCGAGTGAAAAGAGAAATAATTTTGACACATTGCTTTTTAGGGTTCTGTAGAAAACCCTCACGCAGTCGGTAAAATGGCTACCCTCCGTTACCATGCCTAGCGCAAAAACTATTAGGTCTACCGACTTCATTTTTGGCATGGAGATATGTGTTGCGTGTCTGATGTGAGGAAATTTACTGAGAACTCTAAAGAAAATGCTTATCATGGCGTTGCTTTGCAAATACTTAAAAATTCAGCCCTTTTTCTCACAATGAGCCTGTTAGCCATCCTAGCGCAAAAACTATTAGATATAACAACTGCATTTTTGGCATAGGGATGTATTTTGCATGTCTGATGCAAGGAAAATTACTGTGAACTATGAGGAGAATGCTCATCATAGCGTTGCTATGCAAATACATATAAATTTTACCCTCTTAATTCAAAATAACCCTGTTAGCACTCCTAACGCAAAAACTATTAGGTAGAACGACTTTTTTTGCATGGAGGGCGTTGTAAGTGTTAAATGTGAGAAAAAATGCTGAGAACCCTGAGAGAGGTACTAATCATAGCGCTGTTATGCAAAAACGTGAAAATTTATCCCTTTATACTCAAAATAAACCTGCTAGCACGCCTAAGACAAAAACTATTACCGCTAACGACTTCATTTTTTGCATGGATATGTGTTTCAAGTGCTTTGTTCCAGGAAATATACTAGGAACCCTGAAATTAACGCTCATCATAGCGGTGCTATGCAGAAACTTGAAAATGTAGCACTTTTGATTGAAAAATTCTCTGATTTGGCTCAAAAGCAGCGTACAGAATCGGAAATTTTCTGAAACACGAAAAAATGACCTTATAAACTTATAGGATGAACGTTAAAAAAATATTTACAAAATTAACTCGTACACAACATACAAAATATAAATTTTTTTAAAGAGAATAATCCTAACCGTACCCATTCCTGCGAAACCCTTAAGTAAGCTCTATCTATTAATATGTTTTTTTCAAATAATATATATTATTTACTTATTATTTGTTATAAATGATTTCTACTACACTCGACATCCGATATAAGGGAGCGCGGTTTACGAATTCCTAGAACGGCTTGCCCACGCAGTACCACAGTGAGAGTGGAGTTCCTCCGGGTCGAGAGACGGTGTTCAATCAAGCGTGAAACACGAGGAGCATGGGATAAAGGGGTTGAAAATGATTCGCACTGTCCTGATTGTTGACGTTTGAAGGCGCCCGATTGAGGATCCAGGCCAGTGCGAGCCATCCCTGTAACTGTTCTCATATGGGACGCTGAGCGTACTAATCACATATGTGGGGCATTCTTTTTTAAATGCCCTCACTGAAAATATCAAAGTGGTAGCTTATGCGAAAAATTGTTGCCATGTTGAAAAATATTTTTTGGAGAAAGAGGGTGTAATTATATACTTTTGCGTGGATACGCTATCTGTTTTGACTATTTTTAAAATCTTGCAATCAAAATAAAAAAATTTTATCTACTACCAGTCTTGATAGGATTCTTCAAGCCCTTCTCATTAATCATTTTGATATAATAAACATTATTATTATGTTTTGTATGAGAACTTTTAAAAATAGTCATAAAGGGTATTGTATCCACACAAAAGTGAAAAATTTCACCCCCTCGCTCTCGAAAAATGTTTGACAAAGTTGGAAATATTTTCCCCATGAACTACCATCAATAGGACTTTAATTAGCCAATATTTCAGTCCAATTGGAGAAATTCGATTTTGTCAGTGATAACACTTGAGAAAAAAAGCTCCATGAAGTAGAATGATTCTCAAATATTTCTTGATATGTATTTGATTGAAATATGTACAAATAGCAGTCTTGAATATCAAAAATTAACAATTATACATATTTTTTAAAAATATAGTGACAATTTACGATATATAAAAAATTATTTACTGCTGTATGGTTTTCGGGGGATAATTACACTTATCAAAGAAAATGACGTATTTCCTTAATATTTAGGTTTTTAATATCATCAAATTTGTACATTTTTATATGCCAAACAATAATATAAAGAAAAAAAATTAAATTTAAATTCAGATAAATCGCTGTTGATATATGATACAAAATTTACACCCCTGATTCCGAATGGGTCAAAGTTCAGTAAAAAATCAGCCTGTATGATTCAAAGCACTCAAAATTGCATACCCTAGAGTTTTTTCGGTCGCTAATATCGAATTAAAAGTCTGATTTGCGAAATGGGTCGCCGAAAAGAAGTCTTAAGTCAAGATTTAAAAATCTCAGATGTCTGTTCCAATATCATGAAAATAAAAACACTTTTTTCACTATGTTTCCCAATATTGGCTCAGCTGTTCCGAACGCTAGAAATGTGACTTTGATTCGATATCAGCGACCAAAAAACCTTAGGATAAGCAATTTTCATTGCTGTAAAGCATACAGGCTGATGTGTCATTGGACTTTGACCCATTCCGAGACAGGCGTGCACATTTTTGTATCATATCTCAATACGGATTATGTGAATTTTAATTTCTTTTTAAATTATTATTTGGCATAAAAAATTAACAACCTTAGCTCTTGTTTATATAACAAAACTAAATATTAAATAAAATAGAGCATATTCAAGTTTCAGTAAATTTTTCCAATATTTAGATTCGTATTCGGTGATAAAAATACGGTTGCAGTTCCGAATAGCCTTCACCACCGATTTTTTTGATACTCCGTGTATTCATGTATTTTGACGTGCTGCTCACGAAAAGCAAAGTGAATAATAATGCACATTCGATTTTAATGGTGAAAACCACAAAAACACCATAAAATAATGATTTTCCAAATTTGCTCTGGAGAACGATTGAAAATAAAAATAAAATAATAATTTCAACAAAAGTTGTGGACCTTATCAAAATATACATTTCATGGTCCATCCATTTTTTTCGTACGAAAGCAAATTTTTCAAGATGTTTGATGATAAGGATGAAAATTTCATGCCTAGCCCCTGCCTAAAACGTAAGTATTTTTATTACCTCCGATTTTTTGAAACTCTGTATACTCATGTATTTTGACAAAAAAAGCACCCCTTTACTAGTCACAGAAGTACTGTTGGTCAAACCCCTTCCCCTTTCCAACTCTTCGTGGCCGGGAAGGCACCCCTATTTCTGGTCACAGATATAATGCTAATCAAAACCCTTTCCCCTTATAACGTCTCGTGGAGGGTTGAAACGCATCTCTGTGACTGGTCATGGAAATAATGTCGATTAAACCCCTTTCCAACGTCTCGTTAAGGGCGGAAAAGAGCCCTGTGACTGGTCACAGAAATAATTTTTGTCAAATCGTACCCCTATCCAACGTCTCGTGGAGGGTGAAAAGGCACCCCTTTGTCTGACCATAGAAATATTGTTGGTCAAACCCCTACCCGTTTCCATTTCTCGTGGAGGAAAAACACCCCTGTGACTAGTCACGGAAATAATGTCGGTCGCAGTAATTGGTCACAGAAAACCCTAAGTTTTCAGCAGACGCTAGGCATGAAATTTTCATCTTTACCATCAAATATCTCGAAAACTTCTACTTGTACGAAAAAATTGATACATCACAAAAAGTGCATTTTGACAAGGTGTAAAACTTTTGTGAACATGATTTTTGAAGTTTTTAATCATTCTCGAAATAAATATGGAAAACCATGTGTTTATGGGATTCTATGATCTTCACCATGAAAATCATATTTGCGCTATTCGTCACTCTGATTTTCATAATCAGCGCTTTAAAATACATAAATATACGGAGTATTCAAAGAATCACAGGTGAGCGCTATTCGGAACTCTATTCAAAAATACTTCGGAACTGGTATGTAGCATTCAGCGAGAACATAATTTTTGTTGATTATTAGTATTGTTGTAAATTTCAATTTCTAGAACTGTTTTCATCTATACAATGTTGAAATTTACAAAAATGATTTCGCACTATATAATAATTTTGTTATCTTGAGCTTTATCGTGGATTTTTTTGCATTATGAATTTTTATTTATTTATTTTTTCAAATTAAAATTGATCTTTGGAAGAAAAAAAAACATAATCATAGAAATACTTCTTTTAAAAATAGCTTTTTCACACTTCTTAAATTCATGCAGAAGAAAAAGTGAGTTAAAAATAATTTATTGATAAAATTGAGATTTTTACGCTCGAGGCGACCACATTCAACTTACGCAGCGCACGGGAACAAATACTGTTAGATCTAACTTGCCCCTAAGCTTACATTTAACTATCTTGAGATATTTTTTGGTGTGTATGTACACATATTACATAATCATAACGTGGTTCCCTTAAGCGTACAAATCTAAATTTGACTAGTAAATAATTCCCAGCCCACTTTCTCTTCTGCATGTCTTCAAAGAGTGTAAAAAAGATAATTTTTCAAAAAGAACAAAAAAATGTTAAGTATGGTTTTTAAAAAAAAAATCAATTTAAATTTTGATTTTCGGAAAATAATAAAAATCTACGATGAAAAAAATGTTATGATAGTCTTAAGATACTTGGAAAGAGCTTTCCAAACACTACAATAAAAGTCCAATCAGATAATCCTAGAAGAAGTTACACTAACCTGAAGGTGAAAAAGCAGCTGAAAAAGTTCAATTTCAGGCTCCTGTATATTGACAACTGGTTGATAAATGGACCTATGTTTTGGTTAATTAATATAAGTCCATTAGGACTATAATCCAGCCATATTTCAACTTGATAAAAAAAAACAATAATTTTAGGTGGTAACACTTGACGTATTCTGCCCCATATGTAGCTGTATTATCTTTATTATTATATATAAGCTGTATTAATCCTCTGATCTTTTATTCAGTGAGTTTTTATTCAGGAATGGAAAAATACTAAATAAACAAAACAAAAAAAAAGAATTTATGCGGAATCAATTAATTCGTCTTAAAAATATCTACAAGCCTAGGTAAAGTAAAAGTCGTAATTATTATATACCAAGAAAATTAAATGGTACAAACCAATGGCTTGGAGAAAAAAAAATCTGAAATTAAAACAGGGTTAAATTTTTCGTGAAAAATAGGCTAATCATGTCATAAACACAAAAACAATGGAGATATTTAGAGTTTAACCTTGCACATCGCATTTTAACTTTTGTGATATTTCAATCATCCTCCTGTTCACAAAATAATATTGTGCATACCTAGGAATACGAGTACTTCTTAAAATATGAATTGCTAAAGTTCCAGGACTCTTTGAGAAAAACACTTTACTTTCACAAACCTATGTATGGGGCAATAATCCAAGATAATGGAAAACAAATAAACTGGCGCTATATATATATATTTTTCCATGAAGCTATGCGATAAAGATTAAGGATACTCGACAGAACGATGGCACTTTAGCCGATGTCGTCATTTTACCCCCGCTCCCATCTCATTTCGATTCCCAATATCTCGTAGCAAACTCCCGCTTACGCTTATAGTCGAAATGGAAAGGGTTCGAGGTCCGGAAAGGCTGCGGGGTTATAATGAAATATAGCTCCGTTCCGCTTCGTATAAGACTGCATTAAGATTATACCTAGCGCTCTACGGCTGAAGGGCGAGGTTACGGGGGCGTAGAGGCCGAAATAAGAGGGGCTAACAGGGCCGGAGGGGGTGAAGTGTGGAGAGGGTTGGTTAAAGGGGTAAGGGATTCCTCCTACAGTGTTTTAATCAAGCCGGATTTGCTGCGGCAAGCCCTGCTTCCAACTTTCATTTTAGCCTCGAACCGCCCGCAACGTTTTCAGTCTCTCAGACGAGATTCCGATATTCTCAGCGCATTAAAACGCTATCCGTGTCGTCGCACGAGCGATCTCGCCACCATGGCCATGTCGGCTTAACCTTCCAAGAAGGGGATCCTCGTGTAGGTTCACTTCTGCTCGTCGAAGATCCATTGGTGATCCGCGTATAGGGACTGATCGGAATCTTAATGCAAAAAAAAGGAAAAAACGAATTCTAGTTTGAAGTTCTTTCATTTTTTTTGGCCTTGTAACTTGGGGTAGTCTGAACTCTGAGATTGTGAAGAAGACAATATGTGGTGCTAATGTAATTTGATAGAATAAAAATTTAATACATACAAAATTAGAGAAGTAGAAGGCAGTGAAATTTTCGAATTGATTATAACCCCTTAATATTTCCTGATTAAGTTTTCTTTTTAATAGTAAGAGGTTACATGACTCGATGAACATTGGTCGAGAGTCCGAAATGAACAGAGTACTTGAACGCTGAACTCTGCGTACCACGTACTCACAATCATCCTCCTAAGCTCCTGTTGGATGTAGACCTGAAGTTCTGGGAAATGCTCTAGACGTTACCGAATGAGCAGCGGTTAGAAGCTTCGAGATCGAGGGAAAGCTGAGGGTATATTTACGGCGTTACAATGCCCTACGGGCTAATCCTCGCCCCGAGCAGTACCAACAATACTCTTTTTACTCCTCTAGTTACAGCAACGCCCACGGCATTCGAACCGCGAATCAAAGAACGCTATTCTAAACCTCACACTATTTCCCTAACAACACAATTTCTCGAAAATATATTTCAGTTTCACTCAAGAGATGGTATCGATAAAAAAAAGATAGAAACCAATGCATGAATATGCCTATCACACAGAAACAACTAGGGATAAGAAACGTTGCAGGTAATGGTTAAAACAGATTAAAGTCCCAGAAGGACGTTACCAGTACCCTAGAAATATCTGCAAACTTTTTTAACCCCACTTTTTTCTGCGTAGGGAATAAGGCAATAGGAAAATAACGAAATCAGTTTGATATTACGTTTAAGGAAATTAAATTTCATAATGAATCAACACCTCGGTCCCTTCCTGAGTGCTGATTTCAAACCAAGAGTCTCACTTGAACACCTTTCTTTATGTATACTTTGGTTCTCTTGAATCTTCTTCAAAGTAAATTGACTGTCCGCAATCTCATGATAAAGAGTCGCTTGTCCTTAAAGGACTCTTTGCTCGAAAGCTCTTTACACCAGCCTTCCTTGCTGCGCCCTAATTGACACAATTTTTATAAACTCATCCCTTGGCCCTGCAGGCAAGGAGGGTAGAGCCTTCTTTTGTATAGACCTCAACACCTTCGGCGATTTTTCCACATCGAAGAATCTCTTTGTGGATGGAGATACCTCCGGCGGCCTTGCTGGTTTACAGACAACGCAATGGGATGCTGACGGGACCGATCAAGCTCAGGATTATATAGGGGTGTGAATGTAAAGCACATTCTCGGCTCCCCATCAACACTTTTCCACTCGTCCACGCACTTTCATTCATAAAAATTCACTCTTGTCGAGACTTCACCCTTTGGAACCCTTCACCCAAGTTGAGGGTTTGAAGTTATCTTTTATTGTTTTAGGCATGTGTCTATATTATGAGAAATCATGAAGGTGCTGATCAAATTATTACTATTATATTTATAATTATATTATGTTATATTATTATTACATTATATATTATAATATATATATATATATATATATATATATATATATATATATAATTTTACCAATTATGAAATTATTATTGGGGTTGCCAGTTCAAAAATAAAGGAACCTATTTCAAACTATTCTTATATAAAATTGATGAAAATTTACAGGAAGAACTGTAAAGTGTGATAATCCTAAATTTTAAAGCATTTAAAAAATAATAACTAAACTTTCAAATGAGAAGAATATTTTAAACTAAAATATAAATAAAAGTATATTTTGCAATTGAAAGTTCTTGAAATTCAACAATTTTAAATTGAAAGCCTTAACGGTTCAACAATATTTAATCAACAACTTTTAGAAATATAATAATGTCGAGTAAAAACTTCATTCAATTAAATAACTTCAGATACAATTAATTTTATTGTCAACTGAAAACATTCCCCCCAAAAAAACTTAAAACTGGAATATTAGAAATTGGAGAATTAATTGACAGACATTTTTCAGGTAAAAGCGTTCAAGATTGAATAATTTCAAATTTAAATTACTTAAAATGCAAAATTTAAATTTTGAAACTATCAAAATTGAAGAAATTGATGGAAACGGGGCTCATAAACGATTTTCGTAAACTTATAGAAAAATACAAGAATTATACAATATAACCTTCATTTTTGAAACATGTTGCCAAAATAAATGAATATATGAATTGCATTATCTATTACGTTTTTCTTTTTCTTTTCTTGTTCCTCAAAAAATTATTTGTCCGAAGTAATCGTTAAACATCGAATTTTAAATTATTATAATTTGAAAACTCGAACGTAAACATGCTTTAAAATGGTATCGACGTCTTTCAGAATTATTTAGATTGTCAATTGAATCAATCAAAATTGTTTTCTATCAATTCATATATATTTTTAAAATTTTATAATTTAGAAAAATGCCTTAATAGTCCAAAATGTGTTATCGAAGCATTCAAAATGGTATGAATTCTTAAGTCGTAAAGAATGAGACAGGTTCCATTATTACAGATTTTTCTACAAGATTAACAGGTCAAAAAGCTAAGGCTAGTTTGACGGAAACTTCTGTGAAAGTCGCTTACTTGTCGAGGATTAAATTGAAGAATTTGTAAATTAGTAAAATGGGTTAAAAAGGGAGTTGTAGTTTGTAAATGGGATCACGTTTAAATCTAGATTTCTTTCTTCTTTTAGTTAGGATATGATAGGTTGGATTAATTAAAAATACCAATTTCAGTATAGGATATACTTATGTACATATTTACACTAGGGTAATTTATTTTATGAGAAAAAACAAATTATTTTCGAATACGAACACGCACACTAGCCTAAGTATTACCATTTCAGTAAAATATAGTAATTCAAAATCGGATATGATTTGAAGGCCCCCGTTTTGAGTTTTGTCTTGTATAATAATTTTTTGTTGTTTTTATATTCTCAATGTCTTAGAAATGCATGCATTAAATTTATATGCATAAGATGAATGTCCCAGTAATTATAACGATCACAAAAATCGTGAAATTTGGTTATAATTTGAATATATTATTTAAAAAATATGTAAACAAAAATATTTAATCATGGAATCCATTTATTTTCAGCATGTATTAATGTTAAATGGAATTTTAATTAATTCAAATTACATAAAAAGCAAGAAATTTGGCGTCAGGATTACTGGGACGTTCACCTTATAGAATTATCCCCTTTCACATTAACATGGTCTTACATCATTTAATGCGTGAGCACATTTTCAGGAAAGATAATTTTATCTCACCCGTTTCAAATCTTTCTATTACAAATTTGCATACGGTGTGCCAATCATAAAAAATAAGTAAATTTAAAAAAGTACTTCTTATAAAAAAATGTGAAACAAATAAAAAGAATTATTAATTTTGGAACAAATAAGTGTAATAATTTTTATTAAATTATTTACCTTGATGGTAGTATAAAAGGTGATAATTTTGTATGCATAAAAGTGTAATACATGCATTTTCAACATATGGAGAAAATAAATTAAACCTTTTTTTGGACAGATTTTTTGACTAAAAAGGTACAACGTAGGCTAGTGTGCGTGTTCAGATTCAAAAATCATTTTTTGAATCACCCTACCATACGCGCACGTGAACTCGGTCTCGAGCATGAAAGAAATTTTTATAGATTTTAAATCATTCAAAAACGTTTAGTGTAGCAAGTTGCTGCTTCACAAACACCCCAACAATTTATTGATTTAATAATCTTATTTATAATTTTTTTGTAACAGTCTATAAGGTATCCTTTCTTGGGAATTTTAATATGTTCCGAATTCAAAGCTTGAAACTCATTCCCATTAGTTTCGAAAATGTTTATTTAATGGGCTCAAAATTGTGTAATTTTTAATTTAAATAACATTACTCATGTTTTGTATTTATAATATTAATTATAAACGCCATATCTCCTTCTGGAAAAGCTTCAACCATAATTAAAAAATTAATATATAAGAAATATTAAGACAACGGTAATAAATTTCAATCCTATGTGGAACCTTTTATTGTAACGCTGGAAACTCGTCTTCACAGGTACAAGGGAAATGACAAAAAAAGGTGAGTGGCCTTTAGCCTTGCACATAGCGATAGCACAGAACGAGAGGTCGAGGTGAAACGAGGTGAGCAGTGGAGGCGAACCAGACGACCGTAAGTATTAAATAAATCTCCTTAAGCGGATTAGGGTCCTGGCTTTCCGGTATTTTAACGCCGCGTTTTCCGCGACCTAACGCCAGATTAACCGGACCCCAAACAGATTTTTTTTCCACTGCCTACTCCTCGAAAACGCACGCTTCGTGAAAGATGAGTTCCGACTTAGAAACACCAAGCCTGATTATTTCGTCTCTTATCCATTTATAAAAACGCTTCCTTATTTTTAGACTCTGAATAAATGTGATTAAAAACATTTATTAGGGAAGAAAACTATTTACGCAGCAATTTGAATAACACAATACATTACAGATTAAAACTTGCGCAATTTAAACAAATTTAGTTCAATTATTATTATTTGAGGTACACATTGTCATTCCGAACACTTCATTAAGCCGTGGTCAACTTTCATAAACCATCAGCATTAATTTTAGCGTCAACCTTAAGCAATGAAACGACGCACTTATTTTGAACTATAACGACTTTTGTAAACCATAATGACGTTAATACACACACGAATCGAGAACGAAACTTTCAAACTCTTGCACCCCAGTTCCCATCATGCTCAACCTCTTCATTACTCTGTTTTCATGAAGTTTTGTTGACTTTCATCGAATCAAAAAAATGCAGCTGAATATTAAGTGAGGCGTCCTAAAAACAGAACATATCGCAGGCTGGTACGTCCAATTTTTCGACTTATACTTAATTCCAGCGGGAAACTGTACGTTCAATGATCACGTGTTATTAGGCCCAAGGTCTGACTCAACCGAGACATACTTCACTTAACTGTACTCAAGTGGCCTAGACTTCTAGCATCAACAGAGTACGTATATACTACTAGCTCCTTCTATTTCGTTTCGCAACCCCTCCTGACATATCGCACGTTATTATACCGTCATTCGTTCGACATAAAGTCACTCCCGCCTCTACAGTCCCAAAAGACTGACCGTCATTAGCTTCGAATACTCTGGAAGTTAAGAAAACATTTCGTCTAATGGGCGAAATCAACGAAGGAAATTTATTAAATTCCGAAGCATCAAACTTTTCCAAAAGATGATTCGAGGGATACATTACTTATTTGCAGCACGCCCTTCTATCCTTCAAACATTTAATATATCTTTTATTATCATTTTATTTAATATTAAAATGTTATCACTAATTTTTACTATAAACTTTTAGAAAATGCTATAAACAATTGACAACTAAAGGCAGTCATCATGGTTGAGATGGTATAGTGATTGTCTTATGTTCCAGCACTGCAGCCTCGGCAGCCACGCTGCCTGTCGCGGGTTCGATTTCCAAAGCAGGAAGCGATGTTGGATGTATTTTCAGAAAGCTTCGCTTCTGTCCCTTTTTATATTGATTTAAAAAATTGACATTTACGTAAATTGTTAAAAATCGAATAAGTTAGTTGTTCAACATGTGCTTCTTTTGGACTAAAGTAATTTATAGAACATGACCTAAAGCAGAAATTGCTTCAAATAGAAAGATGCATTTTTTAGAACTTTGATTGAGTAGGAATTTTTGGAAATTGAAAATTAAAAAAATGATTAACGCTTTTATCTTTGAACGTGAAAGTGTAGTGAACTGCAAATACGCAGCAAGCATGAATCAGTCTCTCCTCCTGAGTGTATTGCATGTATAAATAGTAACAACAAGAATTAAAGTGCAAACATTTGCTGTTAATTGAAAAAATGCTTTCTCTTAATCAGTTTAGGAGATATGAATTCCAGAAGTTATTTCATTTTTAAAAATTGACCTCAAAAATAATTTAGTGTTAGTTTTCATGGAATATCTCATGTTCTATCTTTAATATTTCGTGAAATAGATTTAGCACTACCTTTTAGCAGAAATTTTTATCAATTTTAGCGAAAAGGCACTCGTTTTGACGTGATAGTTAGGGAAATATCCAAGATGAGACATTTAATATCAGAAGTACTTTCCGAAAAACTGAATGCCTAACAAAATTCGATAAAAACTTCAAACTTATCAAAACTAGAACATTTTGTTTCCGATTTGCGAATAATTTAGTCTGCTTTAACCGATATGAGTGGAACTTTCATTTAAAACAAACATGACATGGATATTTCATGTAAACTAAAATTAAATTCTTCTTCAAGCCAATTCCTCAATAAAAAATTGCTTCTGGAAGTCATGTCTCCAAAACTATTTGAAATGCGTAATTTTATCTTCATTTTTCAGGGCATTTCGTACACTTTTATTCTTGTTCTGCCTATTTAGACGTACAATGCACTGGGAAAAAGCAATTCAAAATAAAAGGGACTTTATGCACTTTTTTAGAACGATTTTAAGACCTTCTGAATATTACATGTAGTTTAATCTTAACCAGCTTATTTGCACACGAAACTAAAGGGGTTGTACCACTGAACATCAAATTTCCAATGATTTTAAAAAATATATACTTAATAACCCCCCAAAAAAATGCAATCCTGTGGAATCCCACAAATTCTTTTGAAAATGTTGTGAATCTATTAAAATTTTGCAAATTATGTGAAAATTCCTTAAAATCTTTTGAATTCCATGGATATCGTGCATAACTGAAAATCCTTCAAAATTCCTTGGAAATCCCTTCCCGTGTGGAAATGTTGTCATGGCGCTAGCTGGGCCCAAAGTAGGAAAAACTTGGCCCCAAATTGGGGATTTATACAGGACCAAACCACAAATGAAACGCCTAACCCGGCTGGAGCTTAACTTAACGACCGACTTGGCCCCAACTTGGCTTTATTTATTTTTCTGGTCTCAACCACATTAAAATTAAAAATTGTTTTGCAAAATAGATAAATGAGTTAAAACATTTATAAAAAACATTGTTTATTTAAAATAAAAACTTGAAGTAGCTGAACATGTTAGGACGAATTTTAGCTAAATTGCGATTTTTATCAGGATTCATAATAATTCAATTGATGGCCCTTCTTATACATTTTGCATACAAACTAATTATTATTTTACTGGTTTTCCCTCATTTTCGCGGCTTTAAAGTGCCAAATTTACTGAAAATATTTGAATTTTTACATTTTCACAAGTTTTTAAATAATGCGATTAATGAATTAATTCATTTCGTTATTTCAGGCAAAAAATGTAACCAAAAGTAACCTTTTCATAAAATGAATGTATGAAACGAAATTGAGGTTACATTTTCTAAACTTTAAGATCAGGTAAAATAGATACCGTTTTTGCTGAACCTAAATGAATATTGCAATCGTTAATTTACTTATGTCCAATCACTATTAAATAAAAAGGAATAAACATACTTTACACTTTTAAACACTTCTCAAATTGGAAGTGTTTTAAAGAATGGTTAGAAAAATGATGACGTCGACTCGAATCCACTGCTGCTAATGCTGGGATATAGACGTGCTTAGCTCACTATTGGTGGTAAATATAATTTTTCTCCAAGAGGTTTTATTGTGCACTTCAAATTGTAAAAAAGAAAATAAAAATTGTGATTTTGCACCGAAATAAACTTTTTCCAAAGCGAATCTGAATTACCCTTGCGATTTTCAACCACGAAATTCACTTGTTTCATTTTAGCGAAGTTGCCGCATTGCCAAACAATGTATCGAGGAGACCGACAATCGATATCAGAGTTCGGCGCACAAATTCAAATTTACATGGAACTAAATTGATTATTTGATTATATAAATTAAATATAATTATAAATGATAATATATTTAAGAGCTAAAGCAATTATTTTAATTCATTTATTTTAATCATAAATTGATTGAACAAATCGAAAATTAATATTAATATCGTCTTTACAGAGGGAATAAGTTTAGGATAATTATTTATTTATTTTGCCGTAGAATTTCTTATCCAACTTCGTAAACGTTGTCTGATAAATAATACCAAGTGATTTTAAGTGTTATTTTTATTTAAAATTGTAATTTTAAAAAA
The DNA here is from genome assembly GCA_932178445.1 of Andricus quercusramuli. NCBI lineage: Eukaryota > Metazoa > Arthropoda > Insecta > Hymenoptera > Cynipidae > Andricus > Andricus quercusramuli. The sequence continues at coordinate 322,495 of CAKNXH010062674.1, forward strand.
CATGAAAATTATGTAGATGTCCAACTAGACCTTATTGTAATATCTGTATAAGGAACAAAAAATCAACTATTTTTCATTTATACTTTTTTGCTCTGTTATTAATTTACTTATTCAATTTTTGGTAATAAAAAACATGGCAAAAATCATATGAAATATTTTGCGTAATCAGAAATTATAATAACAGAAACTTTATACAAAAATAAAACTTTCTATTCTCACTAAGAATCTAAGAAAATAAATAATACCTCCATTAGTTACTTTTCTGTAAACAATATTTCAGAAAGTGTAATTCTGTAAAATAATGTATAGTTTATTGAATAACCAAGGAGTTATTGAATCAATTTTAATTAAAATTTCGTAGTCTTATTAATTTGCAAATTATTTATTCTTTTATAAAAATACAATATTCATATTTTATTTTTAGGTTTGACTTCATTGCGTCATACACATACATTATTTATGATTTATTTACTTACTTTCGCGACAAGTGCTTTTCACTTTCGGCATTTCTGATAATTTGAATCACACTTCAATAATTAAGACAGACGGAATCACAAAAACACTCGCCAACATAACCCCAAACCAACCTACTTGTCACTTACTCTGTTCAAGATAGGTTCAAGATGGAGCCCGACTGCAAACAGATGCACAGCCAAGTTGATGGCGCTGCAATCAAGAACTGTAAAACGGACTTGGTTCAAACTAGATTCAATATATTAACCCTGTTGTAGCCATGAAATAATTTTCCAAGTTGGGGCCAAACTTGTAATTGGGCAAACATTTGGCAATTTCCACACGGGTTAGAATTCTTTAAAATGCGTGAGAATCCCTTAACACCTTTAAAAAGTGGATAAAATTCTTAAAATTCCATTAAATATCGCAAAGTATTACGAGATCTCTTAAAATATTTAAAGTCCCTTTAAAATTCATTGAAATCTTTAAAACCCGTAGAAATCCGTCGAAATCTCTTAAAATCCCCTAAAATATTTTAAGAACCATTGAAATTACTCAAAACCCCTTACAATCCTTGATTATATTTGAAAATCCTTTGAAGTTCTGTTTATTCTTTTGAAATTCTACGGAATACTCTAAAATCCGTGGATGAACTTTCCAATTTTTGAAATTTCTTCAAAAGCCTTTGGCATACCACGAAACCATCAAACCCCCTATTTAAATCTCACGAAATTCCCTGAAATCTTTGAAATTCCATTAAAATTGCCTTTCATCCTTTACAATTTGGTAAAATACATCGGTGCCTCTTGAAATCCTTTTCGAATTCCATGACTTCTATAGAAATATTCCGAAATCTTCTAAAATTCCTTCAACTCTCTTAAAATCCCTTAAAATCAATTGAAATCCACGGGCGTCGTTCTTGATTCTTTAAAACCACACAAAATCCCTAAAATTCCGTCAAAATCCTTGGGTATGTATTAAACATCGTAAAATTTCTTCAAATCCGATTATACGCCTTGAAATCCCTTAAAATCTTGTATAATTCTTAGAAAAAATTGAGCTTCACTCGGCAATTGAACTAGGTAATTTTTCTTCAAACACTTGAAATCTTTTTTAATCTTTTGAAATCCTCTGAAAACTGCGAAACCTCATATAATCCTTGTGAATCGTTTGAAATAACCGTAAACTTTTTTAATTCCCTGAAACAGAATACTCGACACGCATCTCCAACAAATATTTAGAAAAAATCTCAGAGGACAAGCACTTTTCATTCAAAATTAGATCAAGCTAGCCGTGAATAATTTGAATAAGTACACAAAAGTTAATTACCAGAAAGTTGATATTTTGTCAGCTAAAATTGTCCAAGATTGAGAACAAAAATAATTTGTCATTATTGTTATGAATAAAAATATATGATATAAGATGAGATTAAAATATGAAAGTGTCGCCATCTGAGAACTGCCTGTCCAACCTACTAGCAACCCTGTCGTTATTGATTTCAAAACTTTCTCAACTCCTAAATTCAACTTCGTTGTTGTAACGACATGCTGCTTCGTCAGATTTTCAAAAGCTTCCAATACAAAAAGTGAACGTAACTTTAGGGAAACCTTTGAGTAAACATATTTATTTAAATTCACAACATCAATAAGCACAAACTCTCAACCCTCTGTGCGTGATAAAACTTTTCCATATTCAAACTCAAAATCTTAAATAATATAAAACTTGACTAACAATTAATACACACTTACAGTGATAAAATTAGATTTAAATGTATTTAAAGACTTGATTAATAACAACATCGCTATAAAATTGCGCAAAACTAATCCACTGTTTCCGCTTAAAATCTTGAATCGAATAAATGACAATTTTTTGATTGACAAATATGAATGTATTCTTAAAATAAATTGTATTTTGAAGGCTTTTGATGTATTTTGTTTATACTGGATCTACAAAATGTAAACACGATTTACCACAGAAAGATGTCCCTCGCAACCTGCACTGAATTGGGAATCTATGCAAATAATTTTGCAGCAGCATTGGTAATTCTAAGGCTATTCATCCCTCTCTCAGGTTCTCTCTCACACTCAGCTCTCTGGTGCATCAAGGACTTTATCTTATTCAGAAGCCCCTAAACCCCCTCGCCCCACTTCGTTGCTCGCCGTCGGCTAAATAGCTAACTTCGTGCAACTATCCCAATAGATTATGATTATTGTGGAGGAAAGCTCTGATTTATGCAATTATCATAAATTCAGCCCCTTCTCTCGTTCTGCCACCTTTCGTATGCTCAAGGCGCTCGTCCTACGTCTATTCACAGGATTTCAATGGCAAATTATGCACCCGTCAGGCCTCCTTACATTCACGACAAATATGCCTCATTATTGTTCCGGATTAAAATTCTTTAAAAACATATGTTTCAGGCTTCTCATTTTCAATTTAACCTGAATTAGTTTTCTTAAGAGCCTAAATATTTTAACCTAAAGTTTTCCATTCGGTTGGGTAGTTCTATATATAATAGGGCTGGTGACAAAAATGTTTTCAAAAATCGCAAGCATTACCGTGCCTAAAATGAGTGCAATGGGACCCTTATCAAATAAAATCTAGTTAACGTGCGGGAGCAAAATCGGGTTGAAAAATTATTATCAGCAGAGTTTTAAAGTTTTTTCAAATTTCAAGTTCTCTTTACATTCTTAGGAATATCTAGAATCGGCCAAATTTTTTCGATATTTTAAGTCATTATTATAAACGAGATAATTATGTTTTATTTTACCCCCGTAATTAAGTTTTATTTTTTGCACCCATGAAAACAAAGACCATTTTTTTACCCTTGAGGGCTTTCTCAGAACCAAACTGAATTTACAAAAAATTCAAGATATATGGGAGATCAAAACTGGAAACACTAAGTCATGCAATTTTTCCTTAGGTTTGATCCTCCAGATATCTTGAATTTCTGTGAGTCCTTTTGATCCGAAGAAAGCTCTCCAATGCCAAAAAAAAATTTTATGTTTTCGTGGGGGCAAAAAATGAAAGCTAATTACAGTTGTATATTAAAACATAATTCTTTTGTGCATTCAGCAGACCTTAGACATCCCCAAAAATGAAAAAGAGATTTCATTAAAAAAAGGCATTAAAACTCTGCACATAATAATTTTTTTGAACCTAGTTTGCTCGTGCGCGTTACCTGCTTAGGCTTAAATCGACCGATCCACATTCAGTAAATTTCATGATGGTCCGATTTCTAAAACCATTTTTCTTCGACCTACCCTAATATATAATTGCAGGTTTCGAAAAAAGAGCTTATAAGCTTTCGTTGGAAATAGTTTCAAATTTAACCGATATAGAGTAGTGATTTTCAAGATCGCATTGATATTGAAACAAATCGAAAGAAATGTTATTCATAATTAACAACTTTGGGGGGAAATATCTCTAAGTCTGATTTAGTTAAAAATAACTAATTTAAAAGCCATAAGTCAGTTTTATTGTTTATTTTTAATGTTTTTTCAATTTTAATTGAAATAATTTCAAGAAATTATTTTGGTTGAATTGGTTGAATGAATAAATATCCATTAGTGGCTTCTACCAATATACGCGTTTATTTGTTGATGTTGTTTAACGACGCCTTTCGATACAAATGTGCATCATTTTCAAGTTATTGCAGTTGTTCATGATGTTCTTTGCTTGAAGCCAATCAAATAATTTTAATGAAAATAATTTCAAATCATTTTTTTTTCAGACTGATTAAATTATGAATGTCCGTAAGTGCCTTCTAGAAATATATGCTTTTATTTGTTGATGTTATTTGACGATGCTATTTGATATCGATCTGCATCATTCTCAAGTTGTTGCAGTTGTTCATGATGTTGTTTGTTTAAATCCAATTGAATAATTTTAAGAAAAATGATTTTTTTTTAAATTATTTCGGTTGGACTGAATAAATTAAAAATATCCATTAGTTCTACCAGTATATCCGTTTATTTATTGATCATGAACAATTGCAATAAGTTAAAAAGGATACAAATCTGTATCGAAACACGTCGTTGAACTACATCAACGAATAAGCGCACATACTGTTAGAAGCCACTTTTATTCATTGAAACAGTCTACCTAAAATAATCAATTGAAATTATTTTCCTTGCAATTATTTGATTGGCTTTCAGCAAACAACGTCATGAACAACTGCAAGAACTTTGAAATCATGCAGATCTGGATTGAATAGCCTCGTTAAACAACATCAACAAATAAACGTATATACTGGTAGATGCCACTAATTGATATTCATTAATTTAACCATACTAACCAAAATCATTTTCCTTCAAATTATTGAATTGGCTTCAAAGAAAGAAATCATAAACAACTGCAATAATTCGAAAAGGATACAGATCTGCATCAAAACGCGTTGTTAAACAACATCAACAAATAAACGTATATGCTGGTAAAAGCCACAAATGGATATTTATTTATTTAAACAGTCTAACCAAAATAATTTTTAAATTCTCATCCTGATGAGAAGGTTCTAGGTTCTAGGTAAAATTTGACTTCGTCAGTTTTCATCAAATCTCCACGTTTCGAGACCTCCTGAGTCAGAAAAAACTATGTTTACGAAGGTGTCTGTCTGTATGTCTGAAGTCTGTCTATAGTATGTATTCTGTAGGCACTATACTTTCAGAAGACTAAGTAGATGGGTTTGAGCTCTGGCACCCATTTTTAAGGCATAAAAAGGAAGAACAAGTTCGTTAATCAGCCATTTTTGACCAATGGTTCTGGTTTTATCCATCGATAATATTTTTTGAAAAATGAAAAATTCCATTTCCCACTAAAACTATACAAAAAAAAATGTTGAAAACAAAAATTGTTTACATAAGAAATATGAACCAATTTTGTGAACACCATTTTTTGACAGGTTACATATTTTTCGTTTCAATTGTGAAATATGCTACTAAAAATCAAGAAGTTCAATTCTTGGCAAAATTATGCAAGATACAAAAAAATGCTTACAAGCAAAATTCTTCGTATTGAAAAGATGAACAAAATTTTGTGAACACCTTTTTTTGCATTGATGTAGTCGGGAGGGGGGCTGAGGGGCTACCCCCCCCCCTCGAATTTGCATAAATATCGCTTTCCAATTTCTGCAAATCCTCCCCCCTAGTCTAGTCGTCTCGAAAAATTAGGGGGGTTGGACCAATATTATTTATGTGGCCAATCATAGAGGTGCCATCCCGCCCCTCACCCGAAAATTCGGGACGACCAGCCAAGCTTATGGAAAATATTGCACTGGTCATCCCGAATTTCGGGACAACGATACACTGCATTTCTTTCAACAATTAGCAATAGAATACAAATAAAAACTAATTTTTTAAATATTACTCCCATAATTATGTTTCATAGAGTCCAAAAAAACCTCATAATTGAAAAATTTGATTTCGCGAGTTTCTGGCGCTAATTATAATTTTTTCGCGGTTTTTTATAACACAAATTGTTTATAACATATAAAATACTACTTCATACTGATAACTAGAATTTTTCAACTCATTTTCAACTTTTCAATTACAGCGAGGCAATAATAAATCGAATCTAACAGAAATAATTTTTCAAATAATGTATTATTATTTATAATGAGATTCTCTCAGAATAATGTTAGAAAGTTGCAGTTTCTTCTAAAATTTTCCACTTTTGGTCACATTTTCCATTAGAGCAAGGTTAAAAAAAAGCAAGTTGAATGAATAAAAAAGTTGAAAAAAAGTAAAACTTTTTTCATTCGCATAATTCAAAGTTCATGCAACAATGTAAAAGATTCCTTGGTTCGAGATGAATCGATTGATCTACAATATTAATACATTTTATCAAAGAGTAGGGAAGTTATGGTAATTGATATATTTTGAGAATCGGGTTTTTATAGTGAAACTTTTTTCATTAACATAATTCAAGGTTGATGCAGGGCCAGAAAAGTTGTGTTGATTCGAGACGAATCGATTGACCTATTGTATTAATACATTTCATTGAAGAGTGAGGAAGCAATGGTATTGCATAATATTTGAAAATGCGGTTTTTCATAGTAATTCATATATTTTTAGAATCGAATTTTTTAGAAAAAATTGTCTCATTTCATAATTTAACGTTTATGAGAGAATAGAAAAGTTGTGTTAATTCAAGACGAACCGATTGACCTATGAAATTGATACGTTTTATTGAAGAGTAAGGAAGCTATGGTAATACATAATATTTGAAAACACGGTTTTTTATAGTTAAACTTTTTTCACTAATATAATTAAAAATTGATGCAAGAACGGAAAAGATTCCTTAATCTGTTTCAAACAGAAAAACTCTTTCCATCGACATAATTCAAAGTAGCCGCATGAATAGAAAAGACTTTTTGGCCATAAATGTTCAAATAGGATGATTCTGACAATTTTTGTAAAGGAATCATAAAGCTGGGAAAGGGATAGGGTGCGACAAAACTTTTCCCTTCTCTTTTCCAGCTCGAAAAATTATCATACCGAATACAAAATTTGATTTGTCTTTGTATTTGAAAAATTGTTTGTATTATTTTGTAATTGTGTATTTTTTGTAAATTTCCATTTTGAAATTGATCAAAATGAAGACTTTTGTTGGTCTGTTGTTGAAAGAAATAACTAATTTTTCCTCTATGAGGAAGCAAATACATTTGCTAACGGAAAGCAAAGTGCTCGTGAAATGATCATCATATAATTAGAAATACAAACAAAGTGGAAACACTCGAAATTGAATTCTCAGCTAGTTTAACAATATTCTCTTTCAATATTGCCAGAAGTTTGCGGGTTTTTTCTGGAAAATTCAAATTTTTGTTCACTTTTCGCTCGGAAGGGCTTAATAATTAGCGAAATTCAATAAATATAATTCTTCAACCAAATTATTATTTATAACATCTCCGCCTATAGCAATGCTAGATAGTTCAGGCTTCTTCTGAAATTTTCCATTATTTGTCAACTTTACACTTCGTGAGGTAATAACTAATGCAAGTAAACAAACATAATTGCTTCAACAGTTTATTATTGATTATAACTGTCTTCTTGTAGATAATTAGAAAGTTTCGGTTTTTCTGAAACTTTTTAGTTTGCTTTGACTTTTCAGTTATGAATATATAATACATAAACAATGGAGAGAATCATTACTTAAACAATCTCTTTCTTTTTTGTGATTATATTTGTCTGGAATAAAATGTATATTTTATATATTCTTCAAATTTTCTATGTAAATCATATTGAATATAAATTTTCTTTGAGAGCCTCTTTGTTTAAATTAATATTAATATTTATTATTTGTGGACGCCCGCATGAAAAGGGCCCTTGTTGGCGGTTCTAGCATTAATATAGGAGAAGATAGTTATAAACAATAATAATTAGTTTAAACAATGATGTTTGTTTAATTTCGTTAATTATTACCACACAGTGAGTGAAAAGTAGACAAAAAGTAAAAAATTTCAGAAAAAGCCGCAACTTTCTAACATTATTCAAAGAGAATATTTATTGAAAACAATAATAAATTATTCAGACAATTATGTTTGGTTACATCAATATTAAGTCATTTTATTTTTCGGACACCCTTTTTTGCCCTATTTTCCTGAGTTCAGCCCCCCCCCCCCGCCCCGAAAAAAAATTCCTGGCTACGCCGCTGATGTTTGGTAGCTATAATAATGATCAGTATGCTCCAAGTTCATTAAATTGTCTCCCGCTTGCAACATTCTTCGAAAACTAACTTGAAAATTATCATCATAATGACTCTTTCACCTTAAACTTCAACTAAAGTTATCATCAGGAAAGAAAACTTCGCTAGGTTCGTCTTGATGTAGATATCTTTACAAATACCTGTTTTATCCAGAGATGATACTGTTCTTATGGTTACACTTCTGATCCTCAACATTTGAAATTACCGACTGATGATATTCTTAATTCCTCAAGAATATTAACTGGAAGGTAAGTTACTTTCTATTTTGAGAACCAATTTTTAAAAAATCGAAAATTCCCTGTATAATTTATAACACATTATTTATGAAACCCCTGCAAATAAACTTCATCAATAAAATGTTGTAAATTAGTGATATTGTTTAATTGACCCACGCATGGTAAGAGACGATTTTTCAGTTACCGGCACTGAATGTATAATGCATGTCGGTAACGCTGTGATTTACCCAATAATATGCTTACCAACAGATGCTACGTACAATCCCTAAAGAATATCGATTTAAAAGCAGTTCATCTTATACTTTGCAAACGACTACATTATTAAATTCAGAAATCTCCTTTGAAACTTTGAGTTGAGCCTAAAACTATTCAAAAGAAAAATGAATCACAAATTTATTTTAATGACTTTTCATCTATCGGCAAGTAAGATTTCATGATTATCGGCAGCACTGAAGCTTCAGAATTTTGCAGCAAAGGGGCGCAAGCGAGGACAATAAACTAGGGGTTGTTCCAGAAACTTACCACTGGTTGCCATCGAATGGAGTTGCGCGGATTCCAAACTAGTTTGAAAGTAGTGGGAAATCGCGCCTCGCCAGATTTCCCCGCTACAAGTTTAGCTAACTTCCCCGCCAACTCCCGCCGTAAACTCGTCGGAACTTCTCGGCAAAGTTTAAAAATCGTTACATCGCGCGAAAAGCGGACTCTCGTTCATCATACCCAGCAAAAACTATTATTGAAGGTTCAATAGAGAGGGTTCAAAATACATGCAATATTCCTCAATGTCTCAATCAGTCTGTCATTTGGTAGCAAATTAGAGAGTACAACAGTGCAGTTAATTATACAGAAAACTTCACTTATGTAATTAAACCTTCATCTGTGAACAATCGAGGGCTGAAAATATGTACTACTTTTGATATTCCGCTGTCTATATGTTTAATTAATAGCTCTAAATAATTTACATAAAAGGCATATAGCCGGTTGGGCTGAGAATTATAGTGATCTATCATCGTTTTGCTAACCTCCACGCCAGAGCCAAATGCAAACTGAAATTTTCCTTTATATCTCTGATATTTATAAAAATTGCTGTATGTATAGTTTGTAAGTAGTTAAAAATAACTTATAACATAAAAAAATCAATCTCATATCCTTTTAACCGCTTGGAAATATTAGGGGAAATTATGTAACTTTTAACAGTATGTCATTCGAATTCATTGGAATATGCCCTTACCTACGACTCGTTACATAAACATTGCGCTAATTTCAAAAAGGCCGTCAGTCCACACTGGTCACGAAACGTACTATTAAATGCTTTTAACCTCATTATTATTCGAAGAGAAAGTTAATAAGAACAGCAAAATGTGAACATTTAAAGGGGATTGAAAATGTTCTTAATCGTGGTCGACTTGGGGTATCCAGAAGCATTCAGAAAATTATTGTCGCCACTTGGTACAGAAAGGGATTCAGTTTAAGAAATAACTTCTCCTTCTATGGGGATTCAAAACGCGAGGACAAAAACGGTATCGAAAAAGATTCAATAATTGTCACGTAGGGTGGTCCAAATTTTCTTTTTCGAATTTGCATGCGTATCGCCCGAAAATTTGTTCGAATCCACAAAAAAATAAATCCATTTTTTTTTACGAATTCAGAGGTGGCGCAAGCCCCATAAATTTTAACACGTATTTCCCATACTACAAAAAATACGGTTTTGTGAATTTTATTCAAAACTGTCACTATTAGGTTAATCAAGTTTGAACTAAACTTTCTCTTTACAATTATACATAGAATACACAAAAATATTACTTTTTAAATATACCCTGACAAGTCTGTTTTATCGGGTCCCAAAGAATCCCATAAGTGAAAAAATGGGTTTTGCAAGTTCTTGCCGCTAATTATGATTTTTTGGCTTTTTCTTTATACGAATTGTTTCTCATATATACAATACTACTTCGTACTGATAATTAGATGTTGACGTAAATTTTCCATTAATTTATTACTGTTTTTAGTAATTTTCTCTTAGAATACAATTAGAAAGTCGCGGTTTTTTCAAATAATTTCACATCTTTGCCCAATTTCCAATTAAAGTGAGATCATACTCAATGAATTTCAACAGGCATAATTGTTCCAATAATAGAAAATTGCAGTTTTTTCACAAATTTTCTACTATTTGTCTAATCTACAATGAGAGTAAGGTTGTTTGTTCGAACAATTTATTATAATTGTTTATAATATTCAATTTGAATAATGCTAGAAAGGTGCGGTTTTTTCTGAAATTTTCAACTATTTGTCCACTTTTCACTCAGAGTGAGTTGATAATTAATTCAATTTAGCCAAAATAATTATTCAAACAAATTATTATTGTTTATAAATATCTTCTTCATCATTGCTAGATAGCTGTGTGTTCTTCTGAAATTTTAATCTTATTACCCACTTTTTAATTTGTGAAGTAATGAATAATGCAAGCTAACAAACATAGTTGTTCAAAAAATTGGTTATAACTATCTTATCTCAAATAAGTGCTAAAAAGTTTCGGTTTTTTTCTGAAATCCTAAACTTTTTGTCCACTTTTTACTTAGTGAGGTAATAATTATTGCAATTTAACAAACATAATTGTTCAAATAATTGATTATAGTGTATAACTAGCTTTCTTGGAGCTTTTCTTTGACTTTGAATTGAAAAAAAAAATATTATTATTAATTTCAGCAAAAAGACTCTTGGTAACTATTTCCAGGGAAATTTACATTTAATATGATCCATATAGAAAATTTGCAAAATATTTCAAATATCCTTTTTATTCCAGGAAAAATATATTAACAAAAAGAAAAGTGGTTGTTTAAAATATGACTCTCTCAGTTTTATGTATTATTTGTTCATGACTAAAAGGGCAAAGCAAAGTCAAACATTTCGAAAAAAAACCCGCCACTTTCTAGCACTGATCTTAAAGAAGATAGTTATGAACAATAATAATTTGTTTAAACAATAATTTTTACTGAAATTTAGTTAATTATTAAGTTACTCCAAGTGGACAATATACAAATAGTTCAAAATTTCAGAAAAAACGCAACTTTCTACCATGAAACAAAGAGAATATTATTAAAAATGATAATAAATTATTTAAACCATTATTGTAGTCAACTTGAATTGATTATTACTTCAAACTAATTCAAAAGTATATAAAAAGTAAAAAAATTCAGAACAAAACCGCAACTATCTAGTATTAATATGAAAGAAGATAACTATAAACAATAATAATTTGTTTAAACCATTATTTTCGCTAAATTGAATCAAATATCAACTCACTCCCAGTGAAAAGTGGACAAAAAGTTGGAAATTTCCGAAAAACCGCAATTTCTAAAATTATTGGACAAAAAGTGGAAAAGTTTTAAAAAACTGCGACTTTCTATCTCCATTCTGAGAGAAAATTTCTGAAAAGAGTAATCAATTGTTCAAACAATTCATGTAAATATCTAATGATCATCAGTATGGAATGGTATTTTATGTTTCAGGAACAATTTGCAATTGGAAAAAAAATCCTAATTAGCGCCAAAAAATCGCAAAACACATTTTCCCACTTATGGGGGTTTTTTGGGACCCTATAAAACAGACTTATGGGGGTGATATTAAAAAAGTAATATTTCATTAGTATTCCATGGCTGATTTTGAAGATAAATGTTAAGTTACAATTGGATTTAGCTAATATTGTCGATTCTGAATAAACTTTACAAAAACCGAGGGGTTAGCAACCCCGTGAAGTCTGGTGTACACCTTTGCTGAAGTCACTGGCGTGAAGTCACTTGAATTCACGTAAAGTCACTGAAATCACTTGCAGTCATTGTACACTGAATCGTTCCAGCTGTGAACTACTCGACAAAAACGTCTTTTTTCTGATGAGAAATACGTGCTAAACTTCACGGGACTTTCGCCACCTCTGAATATCATTTTCTTTTTCAAAACAAAAACAGTAGATTAATTTTCGTGTGGATTCGAACAAATTTTCGGGCGATATGCATAAAAATTCGAAAACAAAAATTTCCAATGCAAGCCTTCTTACCGGGTGGCTTTCAGACTTAAATTTTAAATAAATAACTGTACTATTTCTCGTTAAAATGGTTTCATCTGGAAGTTGATATGTCGCATTGTTTAATTATGCATGAGTGAGTGTGCTTTCCTCTCTAAGTTTTCTACCAGATGCGATGAACTACTCGAAAATCGAGAGAGGTTAGAAAACGCAACTCGAAATTGTTTCTTGAAAACATCAAAAGCGACTCAATAATGGATTTGTTTGCAGTCTTCAAGCAGAATGTTTAAGCAGAATGAAAGCATTTGAATGGATAGTTATAAGTCTTCCGGTCTTCCCACAGCGTAAATTATTATTCTTGATGATTTTCTATAAACATTTAGAGATTTTTTGTGTCCTACTTTTGCATAGTTTTCCCTATAAATGAGAAGTTTGGTTGAATGCTACGACATAATACTATATTTATCTTGTTAATTTAAAAATTTAATCAATTTTTAGTTTTTATAAAAAAAATGTCATTTGCAACGGAAAGACAATAATAATAGTTATAAAAATTATAAATACTTAATTAATGAATAAATAAAATTTCCAATGGTTATTTTTCACCAACACTTTCTTGGACATTCTACATTGATGTTAGTTCTATCTATCTATGAGTTAGGCCTGTAAACCGAAAATGCCTGATGGGCATTTAAACAGCACGTACCTACTAAAAAGTGTGGGCTTCCAAAGCATTGGAAGCATGTGGTTCCAAAGTTTTGCTAAGGAATGACGAGGATGATCCTGGCTTCTTACACTTGCTTTCCAATATGAAAAAACTGTCTTCAAATATCGCAATTTACACGAAGAGAAAAATAAGCGCATACTACTTTCAAATTGAAAATAATTTATTACAGATAGCTCAACTATAACGACCTCTAATTTAAAACACTTCCTTATCTTCAATAAAACTAAAGATAATACAGTTGCATATTTATGTACAAAAAACGAACAATTTGTTATACTCTGCGCATTTTTCAACGGTAGTTTGTTGAAAAATGTTCAAAGTACCACCATGAACTTTTTCAGATTTTCCCAAGTGGGTTTTCAATAAAAAACTATGCTTCAAAGTTCACTGCCGTTAAAAGCTGTCAAACTACCTTACTGTTTATAAGATTTTCAGGTTTGTAAGCTATACCATTCTTTTTGGCATGTTTGTTTCAGGGTTATTAACGTATAACATTTTTAACTTTAGAATGATCCTTCATTCATAGAGGTACCATTTTTTCACTTACTTTTCCAACGTTAAAGCCAAAGGAGTCGAATTTTCTCGCCTAAAGTACATAGGTGTGGACCTTTTCAAATATACCCAACTAGGTCCGGCTAAAATTAAACGTTAATTTCAGAAAAGAAACTATTGATATTTATTCATTTTATAAACGTGAAATGTCTCAAGTCAACTAAGGTAAATGCACCTATTAGCGTCCATGTAAGGGTTACGGCAGAATTCAAGACCGATAAACAAGTGTAATCCATTTCGATTCGCTAAAAAACTACTACTGATCTACGAACATAGATTATTTTAAAGAAAAAAATTTTGTTTGGACAAATTGCTACAAATTGCACCGGAAAATTCGAAAATTACGCAAAGGTGTATTTGCGTTCGCTAGGGTTGCCCCTTTTTGCGACCGGACGTAAACTGGTACTTGAACCATTTAGCGTCCACGCGATGTCAATTTATAGGCTGTACCGCAGAAAAAAACAGTGCATATCGAAAGGGAATTATTCTTCACATCACTTACGATAATTTTTAATATGAATACACTCATAGTTCAATTATTTCGAATATTTCAAACATACGGATGCACGCATGTACATCAAAATGTACATGCATGGGATAGATAGTAAATTACAGCAGCAGCAGCATGTGAGCAGCAACCGATCGTACGATTAGCATTTGCGCACTTACAACAATATCGCTTAATTGTTTCGAAACCAAGGGAATCAGGCGTGTATTCAACAAAACACTTGGAACGCCGACGATTCATATGACATGACTGAACTTCTACATTCAAAATGTTCGCAGTTTCTCTAGTGCAGCAAATGTTAATTTTGTTGTCATTGTCCATCAATTCAACTAAATACGATACCGCTTGACTGAGTTGATACGAACCCATGAACAAAATTTCCAGATCGTTGACATCCGATGAACATATATGTTTGGAAGAAATCTTTTGCCTACTCCATCGTTTTTCTTGAACTTCTTGAGCCAAAATATTCTCGGAATCATTTGTTGTTTTCAAACGCGATACAATGGACTCGCAATTTTGCACATCGGAATTGAAATGTTTTCCGAATTTTTTATTGCTTCAACAACCCAACGAATTTTCGTCACTTGACGAGAGTCATTAGATTCAGCGGTATTTAGCTGGTAACGTTATCCTTCAAATGCTGGCAAGAGAACTTCATACCCTGCGAAGAACCATTCCCACTTAATACAAAAACATATCGAGAAAAATTTTCAATCACACGTATTGTTAAAGCCCAATATAAATTGTAGTATAGGAAACAGTTGATGAATCAGGTTTTAATCTATCTGCTACATAGAATGGGTGACTGGTTTCTCTCAACAAAATCGGCTATTATAGTATTTCGAGAATATTTTGGTCAAGAAGTTCAAGAAAAACGATAGAGTAGATGAAAGATTTCTTTCAAACATATATGTTCATCGGATGTGGAAGATTTTTCGGAAATGACCGCCAACGATCTCGAAATATTGTTTACGTGCTCGTATCAACTCAGTCAAGCAGTATCGTATTCAGCTGAATTGATGGACGATGACAAAAAATTAACATTTGCTGCGCTAAAGAAACCGCGAACATTTCGAAAGCAGAAGTTCAGTCACGCCATATGAATCGTCGGTGTTCTAAGTGTTTTGTTGAATATACGGCTGATTTCATTGGTTTCGAAGAAATTAAACTGTATTGTTGTAAGTGCGCAAATGCTAATCGTACGATCGGTTGCTGCTCACATGCTGCTGCTGTAATTTACTATCTATCCCATGCTCGGTATTTTTCGAAAATCGTTCGACCAGCAGAAATATTCAGCAAACTGTTCGTGCAACATAAAATGATGCATTTAATTAATGAGGATAGTGACGATGATTAATTCAAAACTTTTATAAAGGATTTCCGTTTCATACACTAATTGAAACATTCAGAAACATTAAAAAATACAGCATGTCAACATAAGTAATATTCAGCATTTCAATATTAATCCATGATACCCTTATAAAAAAGAAGTATTGGTAAGTATCGGATCTAATACTTTTTCCACGAATAAGTGTTGGAAATTCAATACTTTTTTGGGGAAAAAGTACTGGATCCAATACTTACCAATGCATCTTCTTAATAAGGGTATCTGCCATCTGTGAAAGTTTTTATTTAAAAAAGCTACCGTCCACATCAATAAAAAATCTGAAAAAATTCTGAAAGTTAGCACATGAGATGACCTTTCGTTTATGACAAATTTGGAACAGTACTCAAAAAATTTTGGAACAAAAAAAATTTCCGAAAATTCGAATTTCTCTCTAAAATTTGAATTTCTCGCCGAAACATTTTTTAATCAAATCATTTTTTAAAGCTCACTTAACATCAGTTATATTATATTTGCACCTAATTATTTCTACACGAACTATTGGCATGACATTCGGAATTACACTTGAAACTTCTTCGTCGCAATTTACATTTTTATCAATGCAATATCGCCTGCAATTAAAATAAATCAATTTCTGCCTTAATCGAGGATACAAACTTAGAACAGTATGAAGAATTACTTTAGTTATGAAAAAATCTTCGAATCTTCCGTAAAAACATAATTATTCTATGGCACAATGTCTCTGAAGTAGCATTTTGCATACCAAATTTATGGAAAGATGTGGTTATTCACACTAAAATTTCATGATACTATAAGTAGACAGAGTAATTTCGTCACAAATCTTGATAATTATTTATTACTTCCTAAAATTCTACTTCACAAACTAGTTGCATCCAAAATCTCCGACCATAACTTTCCTCAACCAATAGATAAAAGTACCCCACTAACCTATTATCCCTTCTTTACACTTGTATTCCGCTTACATCCGTGAGCGCGAGTATCGAATTTTGTGTATAAGAGTTTTGTGCTTATCGAAACTAGTGCTGTTTACCATATTGTGGACACCATGGAAAATGCTAATTGTGAATACGTTGGAAATAGCACAAAATGAGAATTTGAAAAATAATGGACAGTTCAAGTGGAGAATTAGAAAGTGAGTTGATTATATCAGAACGTTATGCAAAATTAATGAGTGAGAAGAAAGAGGTCAGCTTATAATTTCTGTTTCTATATGCTTCGAGTTGTGCATCCAACTAGCAGTGAGATGACTTTTCATGGGCTTCAAAGAACAGGTGCGATCAGCTAGCACCTCCACAACGGAATATCAATATTTCTTTTATGCCATAATTTCGGGCTAATTATGGGCTAATTTTGGGCGGTAATGCCGATTTTTAAGCTCTTGTACTTTTCTCAAAAAACACAATTTTGGGTGGAGGTGCTGACTGCCCGAGCAGCTAGCACCTCCAGTACATGAAAACCTTGAAATTTCAAAATGTAATCATTCCAGAATTTCGGGCTATTTTCGGGCTCTTGAAACATCAAAAAACCAATTTCGAAAAAACAACCCCTATCATTGACAACGCCCCTCAATTTTGAAAAATAATTTTTGCACAAAACAAACTACTCCAGAATTTCGGGCTATTTTCGGGCTCTTGAAATACCAAAAAACCAATTTCTAAAAAACAACCCCTATCATTAACAACCAACCCTCAATTTTGAAAAATAATTTTTGCACAAAAAAAACTACTCCAGAATTTCGGGCTATTTTCGGGCTCTTGAAATACCAAAAAACCAATTTCGAAAAAAC
>CAKNXH010062674.1:339848-357755 GCA_932178445.1 Andricus quercusramuli
GCTATTTTCGGGCTCTTGAAATACCAAAAAACCAATTTCGAAAAAACAACCCCTATCATTGACAACGACCCTCAATTTTGAAAAATAATTTTTGGACTGAACAAACTACTCAAGAATTTCGGGCTATTTTCGGGCTCTTGAAATACCAACAAACCAATTTCGAAAAAACAACCCCTATCATTGACAACCAAGCCTCAATTTTGAAAAATAATTATTGAAAAAAAAAACTAATCCAGAATTTCGAGCTATTTTCGGGCTCTTGAAATTCCCAAAAACAATTTTCAAAAAAACAGCCCCTGTCATTGACAACCAACCCTTAATTTTGAAAAGTCATTTTCGAACAAAACAAACTACTCCAAAATTTCGGGCTTTTTTCGGGCTCTAGAAAAACGCAAAAAGCAATCTCTCAAAATCAAATCCCTCATTTTTTTAAAATACTTTTTTAACAAAAAAAATTCTTCATAATTTCGGGTCATTTTCGGGCTGATTTTGGCGGTAATGCGGATTTTCGGGCTGTTAAAATACCCAGCAATTAATTTTCCGAAATCAAACCCAATCAGTGACAACCACCACTCAATTTTGAAAAAATAAAGATTGCCTTATGACAAATTTTCTCATCTTTCACATTTCCTAAAATACGCCAGTTTTTTGGGACCTGAAAATACTAATGTCCTGCAAATTATCGAAAGAGGAAATTCCAAAATGAGAAATTTGTTTTGAGTTCAGCTCGCCAAACACAACAAGATTGTGTTATGACAAATTTCTCTATCGCTCATATTTCCGAAAATACCCCATTTTTATGGATTTGACAATATTGAAGTTCCGAAATTCTTCAATATTTTTGAATCAAAATTATTAGATCTCAATGCAACTCGTATTTAAATCAATTTTTGAAATAATTTTACAGATTGCGCAATATTTTAGTTTGGAAATTTTTCAAAAACATAATTATTGATTCAATTCTGGTAGCGCCGCTTTTCCTGCGTTTTATTTTTAATATTAAATAATCTTGTTCGGTTTCATGAAGCTTAAGTTTTGTAACCGAATTCGCTGTCAGTTTTTATGAAAAATGCATCGAGAAATTGGTGAAACTTTTTAGTTCTCAAAGCTAAAATCATCAGAAAGCCATGCTTGGGACACATCTGTTTAGCATTAAGCTGAAGAGTGACAGCCTCAGCACGCCAAAGAATCGAGTTCTCCGGTACCTGCGTTTTTTTCTTATGGAGTTGTTTTACGAGTACGGCCTCTTGACATTTTGCCATGTAAACATACAGCAGAAAAATATCGAAATTTTCCAATTTAGGGAGAAAGGGTCTTTGAGAAGTACTTTTCCATCATCAGTTTGGACCAAACCCTTGTGTAGTGCAGAGTGAGTGTCTTAGAACTTTGTACCTTGCATTCCATTTTTTCGAAAAATTAAAGAAGAAACTGCAACAGATCGATACGTTTTAAGGTATGTATTATTAAACTTGTAATTGACTTCTAAAAAATGTTATGCACTGCTTGTCAATCATTAATTTTGAACGATTTAAAGTAAAATTCGTTTATTTTTAAAAATTACTGTTCTGAAATAATGCTATCTTGAATATTTTATTTCGATATAATCAACGTGGCGACTTGGTCAGAAAACCGGGAAGGACCACGAATGTTATTTATCAGGAAAAAATAGGGGAATTACCGGGAATCTAATTATACAGTCATCACCTATTCTTTTAATCCTATTAAATATTTTCAAAATCTCTTAAAGTTCTTTAAAATCCTCTAAAGTGCATTAAATCGCTTGAAATTAATTAAAATAATTAAAAGGCTCTTGAGATCTTGTGACATTCCCTGAAATCCCTTCAAACTCTTTAAAATCATTAAAAGTCTCTTGAAGTCTCTTGCAATCCTTTAAAAAGTGTCTTCGAAATCTCCTAAAATTCTTTTAATCTTTTTGAATCGCTTGAAATCATTCGAATTCTTGCAAATCTTTAAAGTATCCTTCCGACTTCTTCAAAATCTTTGAACATGTCTTGAAATCTTGTGAAAATCATGAAGCTCTTGTGAATTATTTTAAAATCCTTTACAATTTCTTAAAAAAGGGTGGCACATGTCAGGAAAGTCCCGGAAATGTCTGGGAAATCAGAGAAATATCAGGGAAATGCGAGTAGCTGTCGGAGAAAATAGAAATAAATATATAAACAATAAGAAGGTAAGATCACTTGTCGCGTTACTATATGTTGCAATTTTTTGGTTGATGACATATTACTTATACAGCATTTATAGTTTATTTAATAGAGTTTAGATCTCCAAGGATTTCAAAGGATTTAAAAGATTGTCTTGATATTTTGTGAGATTTGAATGATTTATAAAGATTTCAAGAGATTTTTTAAAAACTTCGTGTAATATTAAGAGATTTTTCAGTATTTTTAGGAAATTTCGGGGATTTTAAGAGATTTTAAATATTGTATTTTGAATAATTTTTAAGAGGTTTTTGGGAATGCTTAGATATTTTTAAGCAGTTTAATAGAGATTTCAAAGTTCGTCATGGAATTTAAAAGAATTGAAGAGATGTTTTTAATTTTTAAAATAGTTTGTGAAATTTTAAAAGGATTTCGTGGAGTTTAAAAATATATTAAGGGATATTAAGGGATTTAGAATATTCTATTCGAATTTTAAAAGGCTTCCATAGGCAGAGTGTCTAGTGTCCTGGAAATTCTTGAAAACCTGGAAAAGTTCATGGAATTAGTTTATACCTGGAAAAACCTGGAAAAGTCCTTGAATTTTTCTTCTGGCTCTGGAATTTTTGTTCTTTTAAAGAAAAAATAGTTTTTTAAATTTTTTCTCTGCTGAACGAAAAAAATTACCCTTTCAATAAGAGACTGTTCATTTCATCACGGTGAAAATCACGAAACTACAATGGAAATGGTATTTGAATATTAATGGTTAGAGCAAGTGAATTATTGGTCGGGGACTAGTAATTATTTTAGTTCGTAATTTATTTGCCTTATATTTTTATTCCTTCTCTTACAGTTGCTTCATCCTGACGACTGTGATTATAGTGATAAATTTTATTATTTGGTTGCAAATTCAACAATTTTTATTCAATAGTTATACTTTTTATATGAAATATCTACTATTACATTATTCGTTGAGAATTCATATTTTTGATAGAAAATTCATTTTTTGGTTGAAAATGCCGTTTTTTGGTTTACAAAAATCTTTTTAACTAAAAACGTAACTATTTTTGGCTGAAAATTGATACTTTTTCAATTGAAAACTCAATCACTTTAGTAAAACTTGAACCAATTTGTTAAAAATTTCTTTGTTTGAGGGTTGATCTTTTTGATTGTTAATTTAAATATTTTGCTGCAAATTCTTTTTTACATTTAAAATTAATTTTTTAACCTGGAAATGTAACTTCTCCATTTTTTTAAAATGAAATTTAATCTTTTTTTTTTAAGTCAAAAATTGGTCTTTATTGGTAGAAAACTAAGCCTGTTGCTGAAAATTTTCTTTTTTTTATTAAAGCTCCAATTTTTTGTTTAAAATTAACTTTTTTCTTGAAAATTAATATTTTCTGGTTGAAACTGCTGTTTTTTGGCTTGAATGTTCAACAATTTCTTTGAAATTTATTCCTGTCTTGGCTGAAAAATCTTCATTTGTTGAAAATTCGTTTTTCTGATTAGAAAATTCGTCTTCTTGGTAGAAAATTAATAACTTCCGATTGTAAATTCTACTGTTTTGTAGAAAATTTGTTTTTTGTTTGTTACAAGTTGACCTACTTTATTAAAAATTCATTCTATGGTTGCAGAATGGCAGATTCATCATTTTAGTTGAAAATTCCTCTCTTCAGTTCAAAATTCAGCTATTTAGTTCAAATCTATTTTACTGAAAATTATTAATTTTTAGTTAAAAATTAAATTATTCGTTTGTAAATTGGTGTATTTTGTTGAAAATTTGTCTTTTTTGGTAGAAAATTAATTTTCTTTGTTGAAAATTATTCGCTTTAGTTAAGAATCCATCTTTGTAGGTTAAAAGTTCAATTATTTGTTTGAAGGTTAAAAATTTAACTATTTTATTGAAAATTCGTTTTTTTATTGTAAATACATCTCTTTTTTATTAGAAAATTTATTCTCTTTATTAGGAATTCAATTACTTGGTTGGAATCTAAAAAAAAAAATTAATAAATCATATTATTCGCTGAAAATGGAACTATTTTGTTGAAAAAACTTTATTTCTGTATGAAAATTAATTTTTTGAATTGAAAATTCAATTATTCAATTTTAGGTTGCAAATACATATTTCTTCAGTAAATTTATCTTTTTTGGTAGAAATTAAAAATCTTCCTAATTGAAAATTCAACTACTTTTTTTCAAATTTATTATAATGGTTGAAGACTAACTATTTTGTTGAAGATCCTATTTTTTCTACGAAAATTAATTTTTTTAACTGAAAATTCAACTATTCGGTTGAAAATCTGTTATTATTTGTTTGCAAATTGGTTTATTTTGTTGAAAATTTGTCATTTTGGTAAAAAATTAATTTTCTTTGTTGAAAATTCTTCGTTTTGTTTAAGAATTCATTTTTGTAGGTTAAAAGTTAAACTATTTGGTTGAAAATTCGACAATTTTGTTGCATTTTTTTTAATTCAAGTCTTTGGTTGAAAATTTAACTATTTTATTGAAATTTCGTTTCTTTGTTGTTGTTGAAATTCCAACTATTTAATTTTTCGTGGAGAATTCGTCTTTTTGTCGAACATTCTAATTTTCGTATTGAAAATTCAACTATTTTTGGTAAAAGTTTTGGTTACAAATTCAACTGTTTTGTTGAACATTCGCCCATTTCGACAGAAAATTCGTCCTTTTGGATTTAAAATTAACCTTTTTTATTAACAATTAAGCTGTCTTCCAAAAAGTCAATTATTTCGTTGGAAATGCAACTGTTTTTTTTCAGTTCAAGTTTAATATTTTCTGTGTAAAATTCGATTATTTAGTTGAAAATTCATCTTTGTAGGTCGCGAACAACAATTTGGTTGAAAAATCGACTTATTTCTTGACAATTTTATTTATTGCAAATAAACCTAAAATTAGCAAAACAGCAAAAAAATATTGAATTTCAAAAGTTTCATTAAATTGTTTTAAACCTGAAAAAAAGAAAAACTTTGAATATTTTCTATTGTAGCGTCATGATGTTTCACCGTGCTTAAATGAACAATGCCAAAAAAAAATTTTTTGTTCTATAAAATCAGATTTTAGGGGCGTAAGAGAAATTTCGCATATGACACTTTTTCAGTTCCACTAGACCTACAATTTCTACTATGTTTCGTGGAAAGTATTATTTTCTTGCTGTAAAAAAGTACCTCGAAAAATGTATATTTCTGTCCTGGAAAACCTGGAAAAGTCCTGGAATTTTTGTTTGAAGAAACGCTAGACACCCTGATAGGTCTTTGCCATTTTTAAAACATTTTGTGTAATTTGTAAGGATTCCATGGCATTTTAAGAGATTTTCAGGAATTTTAAAGGATTTTAAAGTTTAAAGTAAAATTTAAAGGTTTTAAAATGATTTCGAGAAATTCTAAAAAAATCAGGGGAACTTCAAGGGATTTCATGGAATATTAAGAAATTTCAATGGATTTTATGGAATTTTAAGAAATTTTAAGGTATTATAAAGTTCGTGAAATTTTAAGACATTTCAAGACGTTTATAGGAATTTCTAAGGTCCATTAAGCTAGCACATCCACAATCAAATTTTAGAATTTTTAATAGCTCAGAATTTTGGGTTTTTCAGGGCTTTTTTTGGGCCCTAATTAAAATTTTTGGGCTCCTTTACTTTTTTCAAAAAATCAATTTTCTTGTGTAGGTGCTAGCTTACATTAAGCTAGCACCTCCACTTCCTAAAAACACAAAATAATGAAAATGCAATTCCACCAGAATTTTGGGCTTTTTTTGGGCTCTTGAAATCCCCAAAACAACCCTTAAGTTCCAAAATCAACCCCCTTCACATAATTGGAATTTTTTGCGAATTTAATCCAGGCATATTTTTGGGCTTTTTTGGGCTCCTCGAAAATACCTACTCCGATTTTTGGGCTCCAACCCTTAACATTGAAAATCAATCCCTTAGCACAACGCAGATATGACTTTCTCAAAAAATAATCTTTTTGGGAATTTTATAGTGTGGATAGAGTCTCTGATTTTTGGGCTCCTCGAAAATACCCATGCCGATTTTTGGGCTCCGAACCCGTAACATTAAAAATCAACCCCTTGGTACCTCGCAGATGTAACTTTCTATAAAAATAACCTTTTTGGGGATTTTATAGTGTGGATAGTCTCTGATTTTTGTGCTCCTCAAAAATACCTACTCCACGTAGAATTGTCTTTTTTTACCACGTAGATATGACTGAAATAAAATATTTTTTGAATTTTTCGAAAAGAAAGGGTTCAAGAAAGTTTTTCTAAAATATGTTCAGTTGAAAATCTTTTTGTATTTTTTTTAATATAAAAAGTTATAATATAATATGATATTTTGATGATATGTAATATATGTTATAATATGATAAAGTTATAATATAATATTATATGATATAATTAAAATTATTAATATAATTACAGGGTGTTCAGTAGTGTGGTCCAAAAATGCATTGGAAAATTTGTTTTTTTGAATTTTTATCGGGACACACCCCAAATTTGTTCGAATCCGCACAAAAATAAATGCGTTTTTTTTTTTTTTTAAATGATATTTAGGGGTGGCGCAAGCTCCATGAAGTTTAACATGTATTTCCCACAAGAAAAAAAGACGTTTTGGTAAATCTTATTCAGAATCCTCAATATTATCTCAATCGAGTTGGAACTCAACATTTCTCTTCACAATTAGCCATAGAATACGAATAAAATATCACTTTTCAAATACCACCGCCATAAGTCTGTTTTATAGGTTCCCAAAGAAACCCCATAAGTGAAAAAATGGGTTTTGCGAGTTTTTGGCGCTAATTATGATTTTTTTGCGTTTTTTTTAATGCGAATTATTTCTAATGCATAAAATATGACTTTCTACTAAAAATGAGATATTTTAATGAATTGTTTAAACAATTTATTATTGTTTTTAGCAATTCTCTCATAGAATGTAGTTAGAAAGACGCGGTTTTTTCACAAATTTTCCATTTGTTGTACAATTTTCAATTAGAGGGTAGTGATAGTTCATCAATGTTAACAATAGTGATTGTTTAAACAATTTATTATAATTATTAATAATATTATATTTGAATAATGCTGAAAGGATGCAGTTTTTTGTTGTTGAAATTTTTGGTTTTCTGTCCACTTTTCATTCGGAGTGAAGTAATAATGAATTTAAGTTAACAAAATGATTGTTCAAACAATTCATTATACTTATTAATAATATAATTGAATAATGCTAGAAAGATGCGGTTTTTTTTCAATTTCTGGCTTTTTGTTTAATTTTCATTTGGAGTAAAGTCATAATGAATTCAAGTTAACAAAATTATTGTTTAAACAATTTATCATCATTTTTGATAATATTCTCTTTGCTTAATTGGTAGAATGTTGCGGGTTTTTCTGAAATTTTCCGCTGTTCGTTTATTTTTCATTAGGCGTGACTTAATAATTAATTAGATTGAGCAAAAATAATTGTTCAAACAAATTATTATTGTTTATGACTATCTTCATCTATATCAATTGCGCCTGATAGTTGCGGTTTTTCGGCAATGTTTACCTTCCTGTCCTTATTTCACTTAGTGAGGTAATAATTAATTAAAGTCAACAAAAAAGTTGTTTGAACAATTTAATATTGATTTCTGCCTTTCGTGTAAAATAGCTTTTTTTCTTTAAATCAATTTTTTTAATCATTGTGAAAAGAGCAAAAATAATTCACTTAGACCAACAATACCTTCCGGAAAATCATTTTTGTTGTGGTTGACTTATTACTTGTTCATAAATGAAAAGGCGATGCAAAGTGAAAGATTTTAGAAAAAACCGCCACTTTCTAGCACTTATCTAAGAAAAGTTAGTTATGAACAATATTAAATTGTTTAAACAACTTGTTTGTTGACTTTAATTAATTGTTACCTCTCTAAGTGAAAAAAGGACATAAAGGTGAAAATTGCCGGAAAACCGCAACTATCAGGCGCAATTGATATAGATGAAGATAGTCATAAACAATAATAATTTGTTTAAACAATTATTTTTGCTAAATCTAATTAATTATCAAGTCACGCCTATTAGAAAATAGACAAACAGTGGAAAATTTTAGAAAAAACCGCAACATTCTACCAATTAAGCAAAGAGAATACTATCAACAATGATAAGAAATTGTTTAAACAATTATTTTGTCAACTTGAATTCATTATCACTTCACTCCAAATAAAAATTAAACAAAAAGCCAGAAATTAAAAAAAAACGCATCTTTCTAGCATTATTCAAATATATTATTATTAATAATTATAATAAATTGTTTAAACAATCACTAATACTAATATTGATGAACTATCACTTTCCTTTAATTGATAATTGGGCAACAAATGGAAAATTGGTGAAAAAACCGAATGTTTCTAACTGCATTCTATGAGAAAATTGCTAAAAACAATAATAAATTGTTTAAACAATTCATAAAATATATAATTTTCAGTATAAAGTCATATTTTATATATTAGAAACAATTCGTATTAAAAAAACCGCAAAAAAATCATAATTAGCGCCAAAAACTCGCAAAACCCATCTTTCACTTATGGGGTTTCTTTGGGACCCTATAAAACAGACTTATGGGGGTGATATTTGAAAAGTGATATTTTATTCGTATTCTATGGCTAATTGTGAAGAGAAATGTTGAGTTTCAACTCGATTAAGATAATATTGAGGATTCTGAATAAGATTTACAAAAACGTATTTTTTTCTTATGGGAAATACATGTTAAACTTCATGGGGCTTGCGCCACCCCTAAGTATCATTTTTTTTCTAAACAAAAAAAAACGCGTTCATTTTTGTGCGGATTCGAACAAATTTGAGGGGTGTCCCCATGAAAATTCGAAAAAAAAAATGTTTGGACCACCCTAGTGTACAGTCTTCCCCTTTTTTTCTTAGTTGCACCTTTTTTCTTGAAGTTTTAAGGGTTAAGGGTTGGAGCCCAAAAATCGGCATGGGTATTTTCGAGGAGCCCAAAAATTAGAGACTCCATCCACACTATAAAATTCCCAAAAAGATTATTTTTTGAGAAAGTCATATCTGCGTTGTGCTAAGGGGTTGATTTTCAATGTTAAGGGTTGGAGCCCAAAAATCGGCATTGGTATTTTCGAGGAGCCCAAAAATCAGAGACTCTATCCACACTATAAAATTCCCAAAAAGATAATTTTTTGAGAAAGTGATATCTGCGTTGTGCTAAGGGGTTGATTTTCAATGTTAAGGGTTGGAGCCCAAAAATCAAAGTAGGTATTTTCAAGCAGCCCAAAAAAGCCCAAAAATATTCCTGGATTAAATTCGCGAAAAATTCAAATTTTGTGAAGGGGGTTGATTTTGGAACTGAAGGGTTGTTTTGGGGAATTTTTTTTTGTGGATTCCAAGAGCCCAAAAAAGCCCAAAATTCTGGTGGAATTGCGTTTTCAATATTTTGTGTTTTTAGGAAGTGGAGGAGTGGAGGTGCTAGCTTAATGTAGGCTAGCACCTCCACAAGAAAATTGTTTTTTTTTTTTTTTTGAAAAAAGTAAAGGAGCCCAAACATTTTAATTGGGGTCCAAAAAAAGCTCTAAAAAAGCCCAAAATTCTGAGCTGTTAAAAATGCTAAAATTGGATTGTGGAGGTGCTAACTTAATGGACCTTCTAGGCATTTTAATTTTAATAGGAAATTACAATGATCAAAGTGGGTTATTAGATAAAACAGGCAGTGAAAGCGCGCTTAGTTGGTTAATTTTTACTATTGTTAATAATATTTTGTCAACGGCGATACCACGCTGAAAACACCAGTTCCCGTTAGATCACTGAAGTTAAGCAGTGTTGGGCGCGGTTAGTACTCGTATGGGTGACCGTTCGGGGAATGCTGCGTGTTGTTGACCCGTCGTGGGTGTGGTGGACCCACACTGGTAGTATTTATCCACCTAGAAACACTACCCGAATCGGGTAGTGAGGCAATGAACTTTCGAGTTCGAAATGCTAATCAATTTTTTTTTTTTTTTTTTTAATAATATTTTGAAAGAATTTCTTGATACAAATACAAATATCTTTTTCAATTTCCAATATTTTAGATTCTTTAAAAATTGAACTTATTTTCCTGGCTTGTTTCGCTTTTAATTTTAGCGCACTATTAAAACTTTATTCGCATTTTGAATACATTTCTGTCAGGGAAATTTGTCGAAAAGTCATGGAAAAATCAGGGAAATTAAAAAATTGGATCTTGTGAAGATGTAACTTTTGTTCCCTAATGAACGGAAACATAATGTTTAGGCTTCCAAAACCTTAAGGGCGGTAATGTAGAGCGACAGGCTGTATACGAAGAAAGGTTCACCTAATGTTGTTCGACAATACACTAGCTGTTTTTTAACTGTGAGATCTATCTTCTTATTGTAAAATGTCGGCTCAACGTGGAAGACCGCGAAAGCATAAATATGACCAAATTGAAGAAATTGTGTGCAAGTATAAAGACTCAATTATAGTGGGTAATGAAAAGATTCAGAGTAAAACAAATGAAATTTGGATGACAATGTCTGAAAAATTAAAAGAAGATGGTGTCCTAATGCCGGCATCATCACTTTACTCTTTCGTGTCATGCAATACCAACAATATCCGTGATAAAGTTATCGGGCCACGTGAAATAAATAATCGTACTGATGAAGAATTAACAAAAAGCAATGAAACGGATATTTCTGCGAACTCAGATGATCTGATTGAAGACTCCACGTCCAATTTTGAAGTTAATTTCAGCAAAAAAGAATTCGAGGAAATGTTGGTCAGGAAACAATATAACAACAAGCGAGGAGCTGAATATGTTTGCAAATTCGAAGAACGAGAATATGCCGTTTTAGAGAGTGGTAATTGGCAAACCAGAATAACTGACAAAATATGGCAAAAAACCAAAAAAACACATGGATTTCATTTTTCTACGCATAAAATTTATTTGTCCACGAATAGAGGTACCATTAGTGGAAAATGCCGATGCGCTAGCGTCGTGAGGGGAGAATTTTCAGGTAAGTTAGTCTTAAACCTTTTCGTAATTTTATTTTTTGTTATACATGCGTAAGAAACGCTACTTTGTACGTCTGTTTAGTAACCGCAAAATGCTAAATGTAGCATAAAAGTCCTTTCAATAATTATGAATTTAAATAATTACATTATTTTATATTAACTCTATATTTTCAGGAATTGGTAGTGAAGTCATTACTCTGGTATGTTCTATGACAAACGGGAATGGAAATTGCAATAAAAGATATCTTCGTGGCCCAGAAAGAAAACGAATTGGGCAGGAAATAAACAAAAAAAAGATATGTCCAAGTATCTACAGGAATGAACAGGCTAACATGCTTATGGAAGAAGATGATCCAGAGCCACCTCACTTATATGCTACCTCTACTTATCGGAAAGCGGCATTGGAAGATGCAAATGCGAACCGCAATCACCCGAACCCTTTAAAAGCGGTTGAATTAATGCAGTTAACTTCGCACAAAATATCATACACAAGTATGCTATCAATCCGCTCACTGTTCAGTACTGGACCAGTCACCAAAGACGAGTATACAATAAAATGTGGAAGAAAAAAGAATTAACTGTATCTCTCGATGCGACAGGCGGTGTAATTAGAACAATAGTGCGGTTAAACGGGGAAAAAACTAATGTGATATACATTTATTTCTTGGTAGTTCATTCACCTTCTGGGCAAACTTCAGTAGCACAAATGATAACTGAGTCACATAATACCAACAACATTCACGACTTCCTGAACGAATTCAGGAGGTCAGATGCATCCCCCCCCCCCCCAGAAATAATTTGTGATATGGAGATTGCAATCCTTACAGCAGCAGTATGGTCATACACGCATCATTCAACAGTGGATGAGTATGCTGATGCATGCGGAAACGAAATACTTCCACCTTGTTCTGTACGGATTGACTATGCTCATTTTAAGCATCTGTACGTAGTATTTTTGAAAGACATGAGGCCAATAGTTGCCAAACTCTTTAAGAAATGTCTCAGCTTAGTCATAACATCTCGTTCTGTTTTGGAGGCTGAAAATCATTTACGCAGAATATTTATTGTCTGCTCAAGTGAAACCGAAGGATTGAGCTCATCAGGAGAAAAAACTCTTTGTGAAATGACAAAAGAAACTCTGAGAGTTCTCCTAACCGGCGTTCCTGAGCCGGACGATGAACAGTTCCCAGATAAGGCGGAGATTCCATTTGAGGAAAGAATGTCAAAAAATGAACTTTCAGACAGCGAAGAAATTGCAGACAGTAACGATACTGCACAGGAAGAAGAAAGTAAGATTTTGTTAAAATAAATTGCTAATTTAATGATTAAACTAACCGTAATCTAACAGAACCGATCAATTGATCAATTGATGCTTCCTCTAATCATATTTGGAAGTAAATCATATTTGCTTCCAGGAAACAAAGTGTTAATTGAATGAGCAACAAATTTGATACAACTTCACAGCTAGTTTAAAATCTTACAGCTATCTCTTCAGAATATTTTAAAACCTCTAGAAGTAATCAATTCTCTCATTATATATATATTTTTTCAAACTTTTTCTCGGGTGAACCCGGTTTTTATTATTATTTGGAGAAGTTGTAGGCTCCGGAAGCTTCGATCATGATTCCTTAAAGAAACAAATCCTAAAGCTACTGGAACGTGTACGTCATCCGCTTCTGCTCCTTCTGTCCTAGAAGGTAAGCAAGAGCGGGAAATTTACGCGTGAGAACATCGGGCAACACTGTTCCCTGGAGTCAGGTCTCTAGCCGCGGATGACCTTACGCGGCAGACAAGACACTTGGAAATGAAGGTTTCACCTCTGGATACTTTTTTAGAGCTACCAATCTTTGTAGAATTTAAGAGGAACAGTGTTGACGGGCCAGATGGAGTGATCCCAGGAGAACAGCCTTTTGCATCCGGTTCGCGATGAAATGAGCCTGACGCTGGCAAGCCGGAATCTTGTTGAGTTGGCTAATAAATGAAGCTTTCATACTTCCAAGGCAGCCGATTATGAGAATTATAAGATAGACTTTGTAGCCTTGGTACAGCTTACTCAGCTCGAAAAGAAGTGCTTGATATTTCGCCTGTTTTTCTCCCTCCTTTGCCGTGATATTACCATCGGCTGGTGCCGAGAATTCAATCACGTAAATGATCTTGTTCTTCAGATCTTCGAGGACAATGTCAGGCTTCGTAGCACTGATACGTTGAGTGGTGGAGAATGAGAAATTCCAGTAGATCTTACACTGATCATTCTCCACGACTGACTCGAGTTCCCCCTGGGCGTATGGCAAGACGGGCAATAGATCAACACCATAGAAATGCCTAAGATGGTAATATATCACTTTTAGAGCTGCATTGCGTCTCTCTATGTACGCGCAGCGTGCATATTTAGAGCATCCACTGAGAACATGTCCAAGTGTTTCGGGCTCTAGCTTGCACGCTCGGCAGTTGGTATCGCGTACAGGTATATTCATTATGCGCTCGCGGTAAACTAAGGTGTCTATGACGCCGTCTTGACAGGCAAAAAGAAATCCCTCGGTCTCCGATCTCAATCCAGCAGACTTGAGAAACATGTTGGTCAGACCCATCGAGAGCTCTTCTCTACGTAGGATGCCGTAGAACTTACCATGGAGGGGTTTCTCAGCATGTTCTCTTAGTAGAAGCGTATGTTCTGCTTCCTGTATACGACTTTTGAGCACCAGAGGTGTTAGTGATGCTAGGCCATGTGTAATGTCGCTGGAATCAAATGGGAGGTCAAGCTCCTCTGCGGCCCTATCTGCTGCATGGTATAGAAACACCGCAGCATTGGCGACTTCATGTTGATGTACGAGTCGCATAAGGGAATCCGTGCTTTTTAGAACTGAACAGGCTGTAGCCAGAACCGTTCTTCGATGAAGACACTCTAAGCTTAGCAATCCTCTACCCCCTTTATCGCGAGGGAGATATATTCGAGGTACGGAAGATCTAGGATGAAGACTTCGTTGAATTGTCATCATCTTGCGTGTGCTTCGATCAAGTTGTTTTAACTCATCGACGTTCCATTTTACTGCACCAAACGTGTAAAGCAGTATAGGAACGGCCAGCATATTGGTCGCCTGGATCTTATTCTTTCCAGATAATTCCAATCTTATTATTATTATTATTATTATACCATTAAGCCATTTCCCTTTCGGGGTAGGTGTGACTTGCTCGGTTGGAAAATAGTGAAATAGGTATATAGGTATAAATTAGGTCGGTATATGGGTATAAGGTAGATAGGTATAGATGTTTAGATTGATCTGGAGTTCTCGTGTTATTTATTTGAATGACACGTTCACTCCGCAATACTGCTCCGACCCAGGTTGCTGATCAATCTCTCTAGCGATCACCCCAAGTGAGGAGCCTCACAAAATTGTTATGTATGGCTCCCCACTTGGGCCCATTAGTATCCAAGGTCTTTGTTTCAGGCGCCATTCACTCTATTGTCACTCTGTTTACAGACTATTTATCGCCACACTTTTCTGTCCTGGCATACTACTCTAGCTTCTTTCACGTCCATGCATTTTTTCATGCAAGTTCTTGTGTTTCTATGGCTTCTTATGTCTCTTCGGATTAATGTCTAATTCACAGATTCCAACCATTCTTTCGGCGGTCTACCTCTGGGCATTCTGCCATTTACTTTACGTTTATACACTTGCTTGGTCAGTCGTTCATCTTTCATTCTTTCAAGATGTCCGAACCACCTTAGCTGATTTCTTTCCCATATGTCAACTAATGTCTCTCCTGTGCCACATTCTTTGAGGATTGTCTAGTTTCGGACTTTGTCCATCAATGTTTTCCCGCATATTAAGCGCAGAGGTTTCATGCCCATCGCGTTGATTTTACTCCTGTCCTTTTCTTAAAAGGTCCATGTCTCGCTACCGTATAGTACAGTCGGTACGAAATATGCTATTTTAACTTGTGGATACTCATAATAGTATAAGCGTTTTACTTTTTTACATCTAGATTCCTCAGGCAGCTACTGGCATAATTGGGGTCAGGCAATATATAAAAATGTTCTTGCTAACGTAGAAGATGATCATGGCGATCGTGCAAATGCACACTTCTATCCAGAATTAGACACGAAGATATTGTCACACATGAAATGGATTCCGCTATGGTCATGTATTTACCGAGATAAGTTTGGGTATGGTCGCGTACCTGCCACTAGTGCCTCATCAGAGTCAGACTTCAATGATTTGAAATCTAGACTCATGAAGACTGAACAGCTGCCAATGCGGATTGATGACTTCATTAAAAAACATGTGGACAATCTTACTGGGAAATTGAAAATAATTGATGCGACTGAAACTAGGAGAGAAAGAAATTTTGAAGTTACTTCAAAGGAGAAAATTGAGTTAGAACTTCCAGACAAACCTTCGGAACCAGATTCTGTATTGAAGAAAATGTTGAAGGATGAAGGTGTCAACATAGTTTCACAATGTCCAGCTTGCGCTAATTGTGATATTCCAGAAGGAGCACACAGGTACTGAATTATTACACTCTTTTCATAGTTTATCAAGCATATTTGAATCATCTGGATAATATTTATATCTTTCTTCTATCAGGTGCGAAATATGTAAAAAATACGTACATCCTTTTGTGGAATGTTCGAAACCCATCAATGACGACCAAGAAGGCTACGGGGAAGAGAGGATTTGCCTATCATGCACTGAAAGCAGGTGTGCAGTGATTGCAACTCGTCATGAAGAGAACTGGAGGGGTCTTAATTCCAATATTGACTATTTGGATAATGAATTCTTATTTCATGACAAGTTATCGAAAATTCCTATCCTAAGAAACGGCAACGATAATAAACTGGAATTCATTAGAATTGATGGAAAGTTTATATCACTGACAAATACTTGTCCATTTGACAGTTTATTCCAAATATGCTTAAGTACTCTTTTCGACAGAGATATATTTAGAGAAAGAGTACAGCAACTAGGAGATACGAACCATTTTATGAAACTTATTTTAGATGTTGCAAACGGATGTAATATTAATCACGGAACTTACGTGAAAATGGCTGAAATTTTATACCGTCTCAACGAAAAGATCGACGGAAATAAAAACCCTGAAGACTGTGTTCTAATACAAGAAAAAAATGAAACATCACGAGGGCGCAAGAAAAAGATGAGCAAGTTAAATCATCAGCTACAGCCGAAAGACTTGGAATGCATTTCCATCGATTGTTCTGCTGCAGTGGATAATTTATGTGAAAAATTGATGAAAAATTGGTACTGCTTAAGAGAAACTGGCACATGTACGCATTGCATGCGAATAAAAATCAACGAACGCCAAGTAATCTCAATTCCGAAAGAAATTTTTAATGAAGCAGCATTTGAAGCCACCTTCATTGAAGAAGTAACATCTCTTCCGCTACGTTGTCGTACGTTTAATTGCGAAGGAACTTTACACTATGAGGTGACTGATATAGGTAAATTCAAAAACATATTATGCATTAAACTTAATTTTTTCCGCGCTTCTTATCTCATAATTTTTATTTTCAAGATTCATTCATCTTCTTGGAAGTCCAAGGGTTTAATACCATTCAATCAGCAGCATGTATCAATCTCGAGAACATTCCAGTTAAGTTGACTTTACTCAACCGAGTGTATACACTCCGAGGATTGGTACACTTCAAACCTCCAGTATTTTCGAGAACATTGTTAGACGGTGCCCATCTGATTGGACACTATACTGGAATCGCTCTGCGAAGAACTGGAGAATGGATGGAGTTTGATGACCTTCCTAATGCAAGATGTAAAACAAAGGAACCAAAGAGGAGACCAAAAAATTTTTCCGCAATCCCGCATTTACTGCTGTATTCGTTATGATCGTTCTCAACATAAAGTTGGTTCACAGTGATGCTTATGTTTTTTGGCATTTTTTTGTTTTTAAAAAAATATTTCTATCACTAAATGACAGTTCGTGACATGCTGATGTTTAAATTTTGTTCAAAAAATAAACTTTATAAATTTCAAATATACTGTAAAATTGTATAATGTTGTCGTGAAATCCCATATAGTCTCGTGAAATTCCTTAAAATACCAGAAAATCCCAATAAATTTAATAAAATTCCTTAAATGATATGAAATATCACTAAACTTATTGAAATTCCGTAGCATCCCATGAAATTTCTTTAAATCCTATAAAATCTCAGGAAATTCCATTGCATGGAATTTCTTTAGTTTGAATTTGAATTCTATTTTATGGTTAAATTGTAATCATTTCAAATGAAGCCAGGTGTACACCTTTGCTGAAGTCACTGGTGTGAAATCACTTGGATTCACATGAAGTCACTGAAATCATTTGAAGTCAGTGTACACTCCATCGGTCGAGTTGTGAAACCCTCGTTCAAATAGGTATATGTTGTTTTTCCAAGGAAACAAAACGACACGTATTTTATCGATTTCAATAAATAAACTTCTTTACATAAATATGAGTATTTTGATTATGAGAACTGATAAATGGATAGTGTTGTTTTTTCGAAATTGGTTTTTGGGTATTTCAAGAGAACGAAAATAGCCCGAAATTCTAGAGTAGTTTGTTGTGTGAAAAATTATTATTCAAAATTGAGGGGTAGTTGTCAGTAAAAGGGGTTGATTTTAGGAAATCGATTTTTGCGTATTTCAAGAGCCCGAAAATAACCCGAAATTCTGGAGTAGTTCGTTTTCTCCAAACATTGTTTTTCAAAATTGAGGGTTGGCTGTCAGTGACAGGG
>CAKNXH010062674.1:357765-391476 GCA_932178445.1 Andricus quercusramuli
TTCAAGAGCCCGAAAATAGCCCGAAATTCTGGAGTAGTTTGTTTTGTGCAAAAATTATTTTTCAAAACTGAGGGTCGTTGTCAATGATAGGGGTTGTTTTTTCGAAATTGGTTTTTTGATATTTCAAGAGCCCGAAAATAGCCCGAAATTCTGGAATGATGACATTTTAAAATTTCAAGGTTTTTATGTACTGGAGGTGCTAGCTGCTCGGGCAGTCAGCACCTGCACCCAAAATTGTGTTTTTTGAGAAAAGTACAAGAGCCCAAAAATCGGCATTACCGCCCAAAATTAGCCCATAATTAGCCCGAAATTATGGCATAAAAGAAATATTGATATTCCGTTGTGGAGGTGCTAGCTGATCGCACCTTCAAAGAACCCAATTCGTGTTTTTTTATTGAAAGCGAACTTTCAAAGATGAATAAAAGTACAGTCAAGTATATATATTTTTTGTTTAAACTTTTTCTCGGATGAACCCGGTTTTTCGTCATAGCCACGGACTAACTAAGTCAAATGACTGATGAGATGAGGATGTTATCAGTTAATTTAATACGATGTTTGAAATCATTAGCGATGATGTTGTAGGTACAAAATTAGGAGCATGGTGTAGTTTGCAGTTTGACTTTACCGCTGTTATCTTACACAGCGGCCGTGAGTATTGGAGGTGACAACAGTCGCCTCTGGATGCTTTCTTAGAGCTACCATGTGCACAGTCAAGTATATATTTATTAATGATTTATTGTAAATGAATGTCGCAGGCTTAAGATGGTTACAGCCCAAGATATCGAAGGCATTTTTGGTTGAAGTTGGATAATTTTTATTTTTTGAATGGTATGCACGGCGCTGTCCCGGTATATATTATCAGTCACGGATGCATTATTATAATGCAATGAACTGATCTGATAAGAGCGTGTGCCCTGACATTTGGGAAAAGCCTAGTTCTTTACCCCATTATTCACGGACTTGGTTGCAGTCACATACATGATAGGGGGACCTACAGCTTAAGGTGGGATCCAAACCACCAGAACTTCGGTAAAGGTACATAGAAAAATTTCAAAAGGTAACGGCTCAGAGATCGAACCCCGGACCTCTGAGGTAAAGTCAGAGCGTCTAACCAACTGAGCCACCGATGCTCTTATTATTTTGTTTAAACTTTTTCTCGGGTGAACCCGGGTTTTCGCCATAGCCACGGACTAAGTCAAGTCAGAGATGAGATGAGGATGTTGTAAATTATTTTAATAAGACGTTTGAAATCATTTGCGATGATGTTGTAGGTACTAAATTAGGAGCATGGTGTAGTTTGCAGTTTTTCTTTACCGCTGTTATCCTTACACAGCGGCCGTGAGTGTTGGAGGTGACAACAGTCGCTTCTGGATGCTTTCTTAGAGCTACAATGCATCACGCCATAGGTTCTTAGTCGCTTGCTTCCTGATGGTCTAGGAAGTTTCTTACAATGCGACAGGTACCTATTTAATAAAACCGCCTTATGAACTGCCGCCAGTACCCTACTGACTCCTAAATATTCAAGATGTTCATTGCATCTTGCGTGCACATTGCCTGTAGCTCAAATCGCAATAGGTTAAATAGATGCATGTTTCACATTCCTCCATACTGCCTTTACTTCATGCCTTAGCTCGCTATACTTATGAATCTTGGCTGTATAGGTTGCCTGCAAATTTCGGTTGAGCGGACAAGCAATGTCGATGATGTAGACTCTTCCACCTTTTTTCTCTCGCATCACGATGTCAGATCGATTGGCTTGGATGTAATGATCCGTCTGGATAGTCACATCCCAATATAAGATGTAATCTTCATTTTCTAAAACGGGCATTGGAATGTATCTATAGAAAGGCATCCATTCTGTTAAGAGTCCTAGGTTTAGGGCAATGATATCCACTCTATGTGGATATTATTGGAAAACTGCTTTGTAACATCAATCACTTGCTGCAGTTTTTCGTCCGAACTAACGTATAGCTTTAGTTCATCCATATATAGAAGATTGGTCACTTGATGACCATCCTAGTTATCATTTATTCTGAACCCATGAGACATACTATTTAGTGTTTTGCTCAGTGGGTTCAACGCTAAATAGAACCATAATGCACTGCAGGAGTCTCCTTGGAATATACCCGTCGTTGTGTGTATTGATCTAGTTATCCTTGGTTGTTCATGATCAAAATACTTGATTTTTGTACCCCAAAGCATCATTGCATGACTTATGAAGTCAATGATGAGTGGGCAAATTTTGTATACTTTTAAGACTTCAAGCAAATAGTCATGTGGTACGGAAGGAAACGCTTGCTTGTAATCAATGTATGCCATGTGCAAGTTTCTTGGATGTTTACGATCATGCGTCATGACAACAGCGTCTATGGTGACTAGATCTTTACTGCCTCGGGAGTTTTTACAACATCCTTTTTGTTCTTCTGTAAGGATATCATTCTCGTCGCAGTGAGAATATACCTTATCTGCTATGATAGCTGTAACAAATTTATATATTGTTGGAAGACAGGCTATCGGTCGAAATTCAGATGGATTTCGAGCACCTTGTTTTTTAGGCAACATATACGTAATACCCTGGAGCATAAAGACTGGCATCAGATCTGGGTGTTCGATGATCTTCTGAAAAAACCTTGCCAACGCAGGATGCAAACTAGTCAGGTATTTGTACCAGAAGTTGTGCACCATGTCCGGACCTGGAGGTTTCCAGTTACGTGCTTTTTTCAAAACCGCTGAAACATCTAGAGCTGTGATGTTAGTCAGCTTCATTTCAGGGTTATCGCTCGCTCTTGCTTTCTCAAGTTGGAACCACGCAGTGTCCAAATTGCTTCCGTTAGTTTTTTCCTAAACGTCCGACCAATAGTTAGTCGTGTCTCCCAATTGAGGGACTTCGGTGTCTTGTTGGTTATTTTGCTTTGTACTCAGTTCGCGATGTGAGTCTATAATCTCATCCAATATTGCTGGTGTCAATGTCTCTATGTATCGAGGGTGGATGATTTTATTGACATGGTGTATCAGCTTTCTGGTTCGATTTCCTTTCTTATATTGAGTCAGTCGACCCAATTTGCACCTTACTTTGCTGACATCAATATCCAACCTGATTTTGCAATGTGGATATTGCTCCCGTCCTGGGCCAAAGGCTGCATTTATAGGCGTAGTTCTGCGGCCCAACGTTCTAACAGTTGCCACAGCTGCACAGTATACAAGAGTTTGCACCTCTAACGCATTTTGTCTTGCGTTCAAATGCATAGGTTAAACCTTGCTGTTCAGGTATTCTATTAGTGCCCACAGATCCTTTGTGATGTTCATCTTGGGCAGTGAATGCCTTTGTGTTGGCTCAAACCTTTTTTAGTTTCTCTATTAATTCATCTAAAGTTCGAAACGTATTTCCGAATATGCATTTCCGCGCTTCTCCGGTCAATTTACATCTAACTAATCTAGCAAGATTCTCATGTGCCTGTGTGGGAATTATAGCTTTTGCTTCTGTGCATCCCTCTATAAAATGAGCTAAAGAGATGTTACTTCCGTCAAAAATAGGGATTATTTCGAGCGCGTCGCGAAGGGAAACTTGTTGATTAGTTGGCAGTGTCATTTTTTTCTGTGTTGTCGAGTCTTCGTCGCTTGCAATGTCGTCACTATCGTGTTCACTTATTATTGATGCGCGATTTAAATCAGAAAATGAATTTTCTTTTGTTTTTTCTTCACAAATTAGCTGAGAAAGCGTCGAACTTAATAATGACTTTACGTTAGTTTGATAATCGATCACGTCATCGATTGTTAGAGTTTTATTTTGGTCTACAGAACCCCTAATTAAGCTTGAATTTGTATTGATTAATGTAGTATTACCGGGATTAATGAATGCAGAACAGTCAAAATCTGAATTATCGCTACCGAATTCCAAATCTAGTTTTTCTAATTCAACATTAATTTTATTTTTCCTATCACTCTCAAGCCCTTTCTTATTTGATTCTATTTGCTTAGCTAGTTGGGGGTTTTGTTTAGCAAGATTCTTGGTAATAGTTCTTTTAATGTTCCCTAAATCTACAGGTTTTTCATTAGGCATTGGTTATATTTATTTACGGACATATTTCACAGCAATAGAATGTAAATGTTATAAGCTACCTGTCTTCGTTCAGGTTCTTTGTGCTTAAAAAAATGTATATAAAATAAACTTTTCTCTAAACAAATTAAATATTGGCTCTCTTTTGTTTGGTTTCCCGGCCGATGCACCATAAAAAGGTTGTATGTTACGTCATGGAAAACGTAAAATACTTTCCTTTTTAATTAGGTTCCTCGTTTTAGTTGAGATCGAAGATCTCGCACAGGGAAGAGGAAAGAGTAGCCAATAAATAAATATAGATTAGTTTAAACAATTTATTATAATCAATCACACTTGAAACGTATTGTTTATTAATGCTTTAGCACAAGAAACTGAAGGAAGGCATGTAGACACTCTAATCCTTGGCCAGGACCTTTAAAATAAAGGAGACTCATGTATTATGGCCCAAAAGGAGTTAGATAATGAAATTAGATTTATTAAAATTAGAACTTACCGGTTTATTGATTCGATTGAAGAATCAAATGATATCTAGATGGTCTCCGTGTAGTGGTGTGAAAGAAAGGGGTTGTGCACCTTGATGTAAACAATAAGGGTTCCAATTCAGGGTTGAATGGGTACGAAGTAATCCAAGATGGGAAATCCCAGATTCGGGTTTCCCGGTGCACAACACTAGACACAAAGGGCACACACACTAACACGCGAAGGATACCGGTTTGACACACT
Source organism: Andricus quercusramuli (assembly GCA_932178445.1). Taxonomy (NCBI): domain Eukaryota; kingdom Metazoa; phylum Arthropoda; class Insecta; order Hymenoptera; family Cynipidae; genus Andricus; species Andricus quercusramuli. The sequence goes on from CAKNXH010062674.1 coordinate 362,546, forward strand.
AGACACTGGACAGTCGAATCGGGGAAAACCGTAGGAAATAGAGAAGAGTTGTACGGAACTGTAACTTCTAATTTTTTGACTAAAAACTAACTGACCTATGTTGGTCCATTCACTTTTTATAGGGCCTATGCCGACGTTCCGGCATGCTGCGACGATCCTGTATACGCGTACGTCACGTTTATATATATATATATATATATATATAGATATACTATACGGCGTGTACTGTTTTCAGTATATCTATAGCTATGTCCTCCAGTTACAACGTGCTTTTGGGCCCTATAGTCTATGCGTCTATGGTTAGACAGTGTACGCTACGAATTACAATGTTCTTACTATAGTCTATATTCTATACCTCTGCTCTCGTGCTGGACATATATATAGGTATGTCTTACAGTGTACAACATGCTGACTATATATATATATATATATATATGTATAGCTGCACTACACAGTGCACAATATTCGCTCTATATTTATTAAGTATTTATTAGTATAATCATGCAAATATATAAATATATCAATAAATATATTAACATATATATACGTCACGGGACGTGACACTACCCATGCCTCTTTGTTCTGACATACAAGTTTTTCTTTCTCTTCATTCATACATATTTCCATGCAAATTCGAAATTTAATTAAAAAGTCAATCTTCAAATCTAAATATCGTAAATATAAATCGTCCTACTCAGATTGAATAATAAAACTGCAGATGGCTCTGACTCTCTACTTCAAGGAACTTCTTGACTTATATACTTATGGCAATTGAAGCTTACAGAATAAACTATCTAACTAAATCAATACTGAGAAATGTAACTACCATTATACTGGCTACCACAAATGTCAATAAGGTACTATACGCCTAATTATGTTCTTATAATAAATCAGACCACCTTTTCTAATCGATATCTGTCACCTACAAATAACACAAAAATAACTTTTGTCTATCACCTATATGAATATACATTAGGGTGGTCCAAAAATGCATTGGAAAAATTTTTTTCTGAATTTTTATCGGGACACCCCCCAAATTTGTTCGAATCCGCACAAAAATAAATGCGTTTTTTTTTGTTTTGAAAAAAAATGATATTTAGGGGTGGCGCAAGCCTCATGAAGTTTAACATGTATTTCCCATAAGAAAAAAAGACGTTTTTGTAAATCTTATTCCGAATCCTCAATATTATCTCAATCGAGTTGAAGCTCAACATTTCTCTTCACAATTAGCCATAGAATACGAATAAAATATCACTTTTCAAATATCACCCCCATAAGTGTGTTTTATAGGGTCCCAAAGAAACCCCATAAGTGAAAAAATGGGTTTTGCGAGTTTTTGGCGCTAATTATAATCTTTTTGCGGTTTTTTTCAATGCGAGTTGTTTCTAATATATGAAATATGTTTTTATACTGGAAATTATATATTTTAATGAATTGTTTAAACAATTTATTATTGTTTTTAGCAATTTTCTCATAGAATGTAGTTAGAAAGACGCGGTTTTTTCACAAATTTTCCATTTGTTGTCCAATTTTCAATTCGAGGGAAGTGACATTCCATCAATGTTAACAATAGTGATTGTTCAAACAATTTATTATAATTATAAATAATATTATATTTGAATAATGCTAGAAAGATGCGGATTTTTTTTTAGTTTCTGGCTTTTTGTCCAATTTTCATCTGTAGTGAAGTAATAATAAATTCAAGTTAACAAAATAATTGCTTAAACAATTTATTATAATTATTAATAATATTATATTTGAATAATGCTGAAAAGATGCGGTTTTTTTTTTAATTTCTGGTTTTTTGTCCACTTCTCATTCGAAGTGAAGTAATAATGAATTCAAGTTAACAAAATAATCGTTTAAACAATTTATTATACTTATTAATAATATTATAATTGAATAATGCTAGCAAGATGCGGCTTTTCTAATTTCTGACTTTTTGTTTAATTTTCATTCGGAGTGAAGTAATAATGAATTCAAGTTCACAAAATAATTGTTTAAACAATTTATTTTAATTATTAATAATATTATATTTGAATAATGCTGAAAAAATTCGTTTTTTTTAAATTTCTGATTTTTTGTCCACTTTTCATTCGGAGTGAAGTACGAATGAATTCAAGTTAACAAAATAATTGTTTAAACAATTTATTATACTTATTAATAATATTATAATTGAATAATGCTAGAAAGACGCGGTTTTTTTTTAAATTTCTGGCTTTTTGTTTAATTTCCATTTGGAGTGAATTAATAATGAATTCAAGTTAACAAAATAATTGTTTGAACAATTTATTATCATTGTCAATAATATTCTCTTTGCTTAATTGGTAGAATGTTGCGGTTTTTTCTGAAATTTTCAACTGTTTGTTTATTTTTCATTAGGCGTGACTTAATAATTAATTAATTATCTTTCTAGAATTATTCAAATATAATATTATTAATAATTTTCATAAATTGTTCAAACAATTTGTTTGTTATAATAAATTTAAATTTAGAATTTAAAATTTAAAGATTTTTCGGGTTTCAATCGTGTGCGAAACTATGAATGTTGCCGACGTTTCGTGAACATTGCAGTTCACATCTTCAGGGCTGACCTGAAACTGAGGTTTCAGGTTATGTTGTTCTTATATATGTATTCTCTACGATGCTTGTGATTGGCCAGAGTGCCCCATGGTGGGGACTGCTTGAACTTGATTGGCCAATTAAGTCTTTTTTAATAAACCCGGGAGGACGGAAAGCCAAATCGGATTGGTATTATATCCATTGTCTCTATTGATGTTATTAGGGTGTTTCAAGATTTCGATTGCTTCTCTATGTTTTCTTGGGAATTTATTAGACGTTTTAGCGATGACGGTTGTTTTGTCAAATAAGATACTATGTCCTGTTTCGATATGATGCTCAGCTACTGCTGATTGTGTGAAATGTTTTAGCCTAACTTTACTCTCATGTTCTTTTACACGTTGACTTACCGCCCTCCCGGTTTCTCCAATATAGACTTTACCACAAGAACAAGGGATTTGATATACTCCCGGATCACTGAAAGGTTCCTTTTTATCTTTAGGGTTGTTTAAAAGTTGTCCTATTTTTGCAGGTGGTTTAAATATAGTTTGGATGTTGTGTTTGTTGAGAATTCTTCCTATTTGTTCCGTGATACCTTGAATGTAGGGTAGGGTGGTGGTTGTTTTCCTCTCTCTTTCTTTATTAGGTTGTGTTGACTTGTTTTCTTGAGTGTATTTTCTTATTGCTTTATTAATTTGTTTGTTTGTGTAATCGTTTTGTATTAGGATTTGTTTAACATTTTGTAATTCCTTTTGTAAGTTATCTTTATCTGTTATGGAGACAGCTCTGTATACAAGGGAATTGATGACCGATTGCTTTTGAGATGGGTGGTGGTGGGAGGAGGCATGCAGGTATCTGTTTGTATGCGTGGGTTTTCTGTAAACTTCATGTCCTAATGTGTTATCAGATCTTTTATAAACTAGTACGTCCAAGAAAGGTAATTTTCCGTTTTGTTCAATTTCCATAGTGAACTTGATATTAGGGTGTATTTGATTGATGAAATCGAAAAATTTGTTTAGTTCGTCTAGCCCGTGTCTCCAGATGACAAAAGTGTCGTCAACGTAACGGCACCAGAATTCCGGTTTAAGCTTGGATTTGTTAAAGATTTTAGTTTCTAAATTTTCCATAAAAATGTTAGCTATTACAGGTGAGATTGGAGATCCCATTGCTGCTCCTGAGGTTTGTTCGTAGAATTGGTTATTGAAAGAGAAATAGGTATTAGTAAGACAGTGTTCTATTAAAGGTGTGAGATTGGAGGGGAAGTTTGCAAAGGATTTAATAATATCGATTGTATCAGAGATTGGTACTTTTGTAAAGAGAGATACTACGTCGAAACTTACTAGGATGTCTTGGGGTTGAATGTGAATCTGTTGTATTTTTCTGATGAAGTCAAAAGAGTTTTGGATGTGTGTGATAGAGTTTCCTGTGAAAGGCTTAAGTTTTTTGGCGAGAAAGCGTGCTAGGTTGTAAGTTGGAGAGTTTATTGCGCTGACGATCGGCCTGAGTGGGATGTTGTTTTTGTGAATTTTTGGGAGTCCGTAAAGTTTTGGAGAGATAGGATTAGTAGGGTTTAATTTAGATATTGTATCGTCGTCAAGATTTGAGTCTTTTAGAAGGCTTTTTGTTTTTCTGGTTATTGTTTTTGTGGGGTCTTTTTTAAGCTTTTTATATGTATCGTCAGTAAGAAGGTCCATGATTTTGTTGTTATAGTCTTCTTTATTCACTATTACTGTTGTGTTGCCTTTGTCTGCGGGTAATATTATGATGTCTTTATTCTGATTGAGTTCTTTAATAGCTGTTTTTTCTTGTTTTGTTAAGTTTGAGGAAGGGAGTTGGGCTTCGCGTAAAATGTTGGCTGTCCTACGTCTTATGTCATTTGCTTTTTCAGGTGGAAGGGTGTATATTGTGGATTCCAAATTGCTGATGATTTCTTCTTTTGGGATTTTGGAGGGAGCGACTGCAAAATTATGTCCTTTAGATAAGGCTGAAATCATTTCATTGCTGAGATGATGGTTAGAGATGTTTTTTACTGTATTAGTTAATGGTTAATTAGTTAATTTTTATTAAAAAAGACTTAATTGGCCAATCAAGTTCAAGCAGTCCCCACCATGGGGCACTCTGGCCAATCACAAGCATCGTAGAGAATACATATATAAGAACAACATAACCTGAAACCTCAGTTTCAGGTCAGCCCTGAAGATGTGAACTGCAATGTTCACGAAACGTCGGCAACATTCATAGTTTCGCACACGATTGAAACCCGAAAAATCTTTAAATTTTAAATTCTAAATTTAAATTTATTATAATGAATCATCGTGAAAGTATCAAATCTATAATTTGTTTGTTAACTTAAATTTATTATTACTTCACTACAGATGAAAATTGGACAAAAAGCCAGAAAAAAAACCGCATCTTTCTAGCATTATTCAAATATAATATTATTTATAATTATAATAAATTGTTTAAACAATTACTATTGTTAACATTGATGAACTATCCCTTCCCTCTAAATGAAAATTGGACAAAAAATGGAATATTCGTGAAAAAACCCGCGTCTTTCTTACCCCATTCTATGACCAAATTGCTAAAAACAATGATAAATTGTTTAAACAATCCATTAAAATATATAATATTCAGTATAAAGTCATATTTTATGTATTAGAAACAATTCGCATCAAAAAAACCGCAAAAAAATCATAATTAGCGCCAAAAACTCGCAAAACCCATTTTTTTACTTATGGGGTTTCTTTGGGACCCTATAAAACAGACTTATGGGGGTGATATTTGAAAAGTGATATTTTATTCGTATTCTATGGCTAATTGTGAAGATAAATGTTGAGTTTCAACTCGATTGAGATAATATTGAGGATTCTGAATAAGATTTACAAAAACGTATTTTTTTCTTATGGGAAATACATGTTAAACTTCATGGGGCTTGCGCCACCCCTAAATATCATTTTTTTTTTCAAAACAAAAAAAAAACGCATTTATTTTTGTGCGGATTCGAACAAATTTGAGAGGTGTCCCGATAAAAATTCGAAAAAAAGTTTGTTGGACCACCCTAATATACATATATACATATGTAAATACAGTACAATATATTTTTAAGCGCACGCAGTTACAATTCAGGTTCAAAATGACAAGCTTTAATAATCAAACTAATATAGGTACTGCGAATGATATCACAATTATTGATTGAACTTGTGTATTTGTTTAATAAAGATTCAGTAGTAATAAATTTTAAATTGGCAAAAGCATGGTGCTCATGAAACAAACAGAATACAAACAAACGCAAAAGTTATATCACTCAAAATCTGGAGATTAACAAGCATTCCTCGTGTGCCAGTGTATCAGTATAATTAACTCCCGGCAAATATTTGAAAACCAAAGAAATCAATATGCCTGTGTTGTACGAGTATATTAGTTTTAAGGGCTACGTGTAAAGTGTACACTCTTCGAGACAATTACTTTATCGATTTGTAACTAACTGTTAAGGCATGAGGGACAAAAGAAACTAAGTGAAATCTGGGATCATTGTTCAATATTAATTTTTGAAAGACTTTGCACCTGGAATTTTATCATATCAGAATATATCTTTAAATGTGACTATAGTAATGTGAAGGGCTATTAACAAGGAGACGGTCAGCCTTCGTTTTTTTATTCGATTCAAACTTTATCAATGAAAGTCCTAACACCAGCCACTACGGAATGGGCGTCTCCACCTTACTGAAAGATTTATTCATCTAAAAGTGACAGGATGAAATATTTAGCCAGTTTCGAGAAAAACTTCATATGGACGCTTAGCTCATCCAGAACCCATCTGGGTCATATATATATATATATATAATTAGAAAAAAGACTTAAATAACCACCGCAGGGTCCCACTATGAGCAACTGCCATCTAAAAAAAGGTCCATAGCCCCCAGTGGAACCACGGTAAACCACACCTATGGCCACGTCTCACAACCGTGAGATGAGTGGTCACAGGGCAGGACGAAATCACAACGACAGCCCGGCGAAACCCTCGTGTGTCTTAAGGACACGAAGCGACCCAAGGATGACAGCTTTCTGCATCCATCTCGCAAGTGCCTTAGCATATTTTTGGCACGCGGGTATGGCTTTAAGGTTACGAACCAGTGATAGTTTCGCAACTCCGAGAGCACCAATCACAAGGACAATTACTCGGACCGAATAATTTGGGTACAGTCGTTGCAGCTCTCTCGTAACGTCTTGATACCTCCCCTCCTTTTCTTTCTCCTTTGCAGTGATGTTGTATTAGGACGAAGCCAAAAATTCCATCACGAATACAGTCCGTTTCTCGAAGTCTTGGAGAACAATGTCAGGTCTCGAGTGAGCAACGGAGACTGCTGCCCGAAAATCGTAGTTCCATAATATTTGGTACTTCTCGTTTCGGAAAATTGACTCTATATCCCTTGGAGCGTTCGGCAGGGCAGGGTCGCGACCAACACCATAAGAGCGACAAAGATGGTAATAAAGTATTCTTAGGGCCGCATTATGTCTATAGATGTACTTCGTTACTGCGTGGGTCGGACACCCAGATAGTATGTGTTCTAGGTACGCAGCTTCTTCATGAACCGCTCTGTACCTATGACTGGGGACTTCTTGACATAAAATGCGAGCACGGTATGCTTAGGTGGAAATGACACCGGCCTAGCATGTAAAATTAAAACCCTCTGTACCTGAATTGAGCCCTGATGATTTGAGGAAAGCAAAAGTTTACTCCTTCGACAAAGTCTGTTTTTCTACATTTCTGTAAAGGTTTCCGTGCATATGCTTGTCGAGTAGCTGTTGGTGAAATTTTCCAAACTCTGCTTTCTTTACTTTGGGTTTTAGACGTGAAGAATCTAGATGGAGTAATGCACTTTCCTCACATCTGATGTTAAAATTCAGGCCAAGGGTCTCGGCCGCTTGCTCCGCGGCTTTGTAAAGGAACGTTCCTTCGCCAATCATCTCGTGATTCCTGACCATCTTTAGGAGTGGATCTCTACCATTAGCAACGATGTTAAGAACAATTCGGTTATGAAGACACTTGAGATTCATAAGTCTGCGTCTGCCTTGACGGCGTGAAATGTATAGTCGCGGAACTGACGAATTTATATGCAAGCTTTTATGCATATGCATGATTTTACGTGTGGTGACATCAAGGGCCTTAAGCTTGTTCTTTGTCCATTGAACCACCCCAAACGAGTAGAGTAGAACCGGGACGGCAAGCATGTTAGTCGAAGATACCTTGTTCAACGCCGTCAGATTGGAAGACCAAATCTGTCGATGAAGATGCTTGTATCTGCTTCGGAGAGACTCCTTCACTGATGTTACGTCCTGAATGCGGCTTTGAGGCACGCCCAGGTATGTATAGGTCTCTCCAGTATTAAGATGTCTAATAACACTTAAATCCACAAGCTCTAGGTCCTGGGGAACGGCAGTAATCTTTCCTTTCTTCAGATGAATTTTGGTACACTTGCCCAAACCAAAGTCCATTCCAATCTCTCCTGTGTATTTCTTGACGATATTTAGAGCAGATTGAAGTTTGATTTTACCAGAGGCATAGACCTTCAGGTCATCCATATAGAATACATGAGTGACCTTATGCTCGCGCTTATTAGTATCGCCACAGAAGTATCCAGGAGAATTTCGTAGTGCGAGAGATAGAGGCAGAAGTGTGATGAAAAAAGCAAAGGGCTCATGGTATCACCTTGAAAGACGCCCCTCTTGAAGGTGACGTTGTTCGTTATCAGACGATAATTTCTAGATGAAATAGTAAATCTAGTTTTCCAAAGAGGCATCAATCTTTCTATGCATCTCACTATGTGTGGATGTACCTTCAAGCTTTCCAACAGACAGATGATGAGTCTGAGAGAGGTTGAATCGAAAGCTTTCTGGTAGTCAATCCAGGCCATTGACAGGACGCGCTGATGGGCTGCAGCGTATTTACAGACACACCTGTCAATTAGCAGGTTCTCTCGACAGCCTGCTACAACTTTTTTCGAGCCACGTTGTACGTACATCTCTCGCCATACAGGCTCAATTCGTCGAACAACCCTGTTATTTAGGACAGCTGTGAGATCTTATACAGTGTGTTCAAACAAGTTATTGGCCTGTAATTCTCTGGGTTGGACAAATTGCCTTTTTTCGGCAGAAGTATAGTGCGTCCTAACACCAGCCACTACGGAATGGGCGTCTCCACCTTCAAATATGAGATGAATATGCGGGCCAAATGTTGGTGTATAGAAGTAAACTTCTTCCACCAAAAGTTCTTGATACAATCTGGTCCAGCAGCGGAAAAGTTCTTCGTGCCTCTAAGTGCTTTTTTCACCTCTTCGGCAGTGACTGATGGACATTCCTCCTCAGATTTTATGAGGTTGTCGCAAAACTCCTTGAAGCAGATGATATTGTCAGTATCTTCTTTCAACTCCAGTGTTTTCCAGGATTTTGTATACCTCTCTCCAAAAAGTCTCTACCTCCTTGGGCTTGGGTGGATTTTTTACAGAAATATGGAGATCGCTGAAGAGGCGCGATGGGTCAGCGAGAAACTGTTGATTCTCCCTGATTCATCTCTCCCTCTTCTGTATTCTCCTCCGTGCGTCAGATAACAGCCGTATTTCGTCAACAATATGCTGCTTGATTGTCAGCAGCTTTGACTTGTTTAGTGTGTGATTCAAGATCCTTAGTTCTTGGGCGAACTTTTGAACTCTTTCCATAAACGATCTACCAGACATTACGTAGTCAATCACACATTGAACACGGGACGCATTCTGTCTTGCTCACCCAATTTTCTTGTTCAGTTGATGCAAGCGTCTTTTGGTCTTTTGATCCATCGTCGGTTTTAGCCTTCGATTTGAATCAACCAAAGTTCTCGCAGCACCATAAACTGAGCAATTGATGGTCCAGAGATCGAACTCTTGCGAGATATCTCCACGAAGGGAGGCATCCATTTCAGCCAGATCTTGGGGCTTAAGAGGAATTTGCATGTTGATGTTCCTTCTTGTACTGAAATTGCAATCATCTTTAGAAGAACTAAAAATCTACAAAACCAGATGTCACCTTTTGGAAGAGAAGAACGAAACATTCGGAAAAAATTAATTTTTTTCTAAAAAAGGTTGAATTTTTTGATATAAAAGAAAGATCAAGGAATATTTTTCTCTACAATTTGAAGGATGATTTGACTAACGACAAGAATCTTTTTGACACGGTTGACAAGATTTTCAAGGAAGCTGGAATTATTATTCCTATTAAGTGTTTTGAAAAGGTTATTAGAATTGGAAGAAAAGAGGGAACAAGACTTGTTCTAGTTACGTTTGCGAACTTGAGATATAAAGATGACATCATATGGATGAGTGAGACATGGCTTACTTCTCCACCTCAAATCACGTATCCTCAACGTAATATCGACTGTCAAGTTGTCTACAGTACGACTACCAGAGAATCTTCAAACGGGAGAGCAAAGGGAGGTCTACTGATCATCAACAACGCAAACAAATATAAAATGGAAACGATATGTACGGCAGGATATTTACCCTGTTAAGATCACCACTCAGTTTTATCAGAATTATAGCGCAATTAAGGTTAATAAATAAGTTCATACCTAGACTTATAATCAATAATAAAACCTGCAGTATGAATGTTGACGGTTATTCTATCTACTGTCATGAGAATTGTTTGAATACAGAACCTGTGTGCCACTTCTTAGTAGAATGTCAATTTTTTAATACTGTAAGATTTCTATGCATAAGCGAAAGTAGGGGTATGTGTGAGATAAGGAATGCCTGGTTGAATATGCTAGATAACCCTGAAAATGATTCTATCAAAAAAATTATTATTTTTGTTAGTAAATTTAACGAATGAGTATTATAATTAAGTATATACTTCAAGTTTTTTTTATTTACTCTCGTTGTGAGTACGGCTTATATCCTCTGGGGTAATGTTTACCATCAGCCTTAATTTTAGTTCTTGCTTTTATTTATTAGAATAACAGTTAGTTCCACAGTTAAGCTGTAACCTAGTTTTATGAATCAGATTATTCTCAAACAAATAAAGTACTACTACCTATAGTTATTTGATTTTTCCGTATTTCTGACAAAGCAAAAATTTCTTCTTGAACTTTCTATTTTTTATGACATCTGAAATCCATGACGTCACATATGTAATTCAAAGATGAGCAAATCTTTGAATCAAGATTACAGTTGACTGTTTCGAAAATAAAAATTACTTCGTTCCAATATATTTTAGTTTTATTGTATCAAAATGTTCTTTGTATAAGTTGTCTTCTTGATAGGTCGCGATGGCAAGTTATTTAACTTCCTACTTTCAACTAATATTTGAGAAAAACAAGTTATTCAAACAATTTTTTGCTTTTGTTAAGAGTTCTTCGACTCCCTCTAGGTACCTGTGCCTAATGAATATATTGTCCGGAGATAGATAATAATAGATTAATAATAATAATAGATCTAATGATAGATTTAATAATAGATTAATTATACAAATTAATTGATGAATTAATTAATAAATTGAATTTATTATTCATCTAATAATAGATTTTTAAATGTCGATAATAAGATCGTTCCCCTAACAATTGTGTTGGCAAAATGAATTGAGATAAGAAACTGTAGGGTAACGGAACCAATTACCGAAGGAGAACCATTAGTGGAGGAAACAGACGAATACTTGTAACCTAAAACTTCTGAAACATGAAAGTTATTCATACATGTTCAAATGGTGAGAACAGAAAGATTTTACCTTCGACACCGGACACTAGGATTCCCATTGATAATTAATTTCGTTACCCTTAGGGTGGCCCAAAAAAGGAAATGTTTCGAATTTTTTGCAGCACCCGCGCCCCGCGCCCCCTGTTTTAGGTTTCCAGGAAAAGTCAATACGTGTCTCTTTTTAAATACTAAGTGGGCCTGCCCACCCCCCGAAGTTTTTCATACGAGAAGCATGGGAAAACAACAAATTTTTGTAAATTCCATCCAGAACGTGGAAATATATAATAAAGTATAGGCAGTATGCTTGCATGATCTTATGAAAAAATTTTAAGGACCGCCTCTGGCATCATAAGGCACCCCCTCCTGGGCCCCTTCCATCATGTCCCAAAAACAACCCCATGCAAGTGCGATACAAATTTCGCAGAATATTGCTATTTAATTATTACTGCCTTAGTCGAATACGCGCAGAAAAAGGAAGGAATATGTTTGTACACTTTTTTTCTCTATCTTTCCTTGTAACTTTTGATAAAATTAACATTTTGGCATACATTTTTTTAACGAAGGTAATGGTAGAGAAAATGACATGCCTGTATTAAGATTCGCATCTCTGAATAACAGCCACTTACAACCGCAAAAATTTTACACTGAAAACCGATTTTTCTACTTATATTGGATATCTCGATCAATTTTTGTCTAATTTGCACGCAAAATTTCAGAATCATTGAGAAATTAGAAAAAATTAAGTTTTACATTGAAACTTAGGCATTAATTGTATATTGTTTTCAAAAAGTGTCGTAGTGAGGTTACAAAAAGCGAAATATTTTAACATTAATATTTTTCATAAGCATGGCTAGTCTTCTCGAAATTTCGAGACAACTAGTCCACCCCCTTTTTCAACTTCTCCAATTTTTTGGGACGACTTGAGAGAGCAAAAAAATACTATTTGGAAATATGAATGCAAAAAGAGGCATTCTAGGGTCCAGCGGTAGCATATTCAAATAGCATGGAAAAAGGGGGGATGTTTTTTGAAGTTTCTATATTAGAAAAAGCGTAGTTGAAAATAAAAAAAAAAACTAACCTTTCTATAGCGTGTAGAATGTGTTATTAAAGAGGCAACATCTAAAAAAATATAGGACTGAGTTGGAACACACCCTTAGCCCTTTTCCAGTTATTCTTTTTTCATTAGATTAAAAGTGAAAATACAACCATATCCTATGTCCAGTAGACTCCTTTCATCCCGAAGGGTAGAAAAAAAAGGAAATTTTAGGTGTACATTATTGTTGGAAGGGCTATACTGGAAAAAGGGAGAGAGTGAGTGAACACACAACTCTACCCCTTTTTCACGAGTTCAGTTCAGAGTTTTCAGTTTTTGTAAACATTAAAAATATTTAATAAATTCCGCGCGAACGCAGGACCACAGTAGGCAAAAAATTGAAGAAGGTCTCTACGACATTTTTGTCTGTAATCATTTTCAAGTATATTTCTCTCTTCATCGCTAAGGCCTGTGATGTTCGAATGTCTTTTATGCACTTCTTTCTTTTCTTGGGCGACTGCTTGGATTTCATTATTCCACCACGCATCACCAGGCATTCTTCTTACAACTGCAGTACCACACACTTCAGTCGCATTCCTAACAATGACATCCTGGATCATAGTCGCGCCCTCTATATCTTTATTGTTTATCAGCGCCTCCCAAGTTGCCTCATCTATACGTTCGTTCATCGTATTTTAAAAATCTATTCGCAGTTCCAGTTTCTCTAGATTCTCAATCTTGATTTGCATTTGTTTCATTTTTTTATTCCCTTTCTTCTCCCTCCCTGACCCAAGTTTATTATGGAGTCTACAAGGTAATGATCAGTATTGCATTCAGAACCCCTCATAATCTTTGTATCTTTTACTAGCTCTCTCAATCTTTCATCCGCAACAACGAAGTCTTTTATATTGGGGCTATCTCCTCGACACCAGGTGTACATATGGATGATTTTATGCCTAAACCAAGTATTTGTAATAAATAAGCCCTTTTCTAATCTTTACTAATCTTTCTCCGTTACCGTTTGTTCTTGGATCCACAAAATTGCCTTGTACCCATTCTTCGATTGACGTTGGATGCCAACCCATCTATTCATATTTTCTAGTAGAATGATTCTTTCGCCACGACCGCAAGTACTTACCGTAGCATAAAAAGTGTTTCAGAATGCGTCTTTCGTACTTCGCTCGGTTCACCATCAACTGGGGCGTAGCACGCTTATATAAATAATCTTCTAATTCCTACTTACATTCTAACCCACAACAATCTAGAAGATACAAAATCTTCATTTTTACTTTCCTGGACTTGTAGTTCCACTTTCGTCTTTTGGTGTCTGTAATCATTTCCAAGTATATTTTATAAAACTAAAATGTTTGTATTTCAATTTGAAAATTATTTCAAAATTATTAGACGGTAACTGGTTTGATTAGACAAGTATAGAGGGAATAATCCAAGATTTAAATGTGACACTAATTGAAATAAAAGAGATGATAAAGGATTTTTAAAAATTGATTAATTACCAGTTCTAGCATTATTGAATAATTTTAAATCACCGAAGAGTCAGAGCAGCAGGATAAAAATAAATTGATGAAAATTAATGAAATCTTGAAATTAATTATGGAAATCTAAAATTCTTAAAGGTGCAAAATAATAAATTAGTATGATAACAGTAGAATACATGCAAATAATTATAAACGGGAAGCACTGAAATTTATTCTGCACTTACGAATATTATGTACTGGAAGATGTGTAATGAAAAAATTATTTAAAAAAATATATCGAATACGTTAAGCATCAAAAAGTCACTTTAACACATTTATGCCCAGATTTTTTTCTGTGTTTAATGCTTTTAATTACATTTTAATAGTTGAATGAAATTATTTGATTTATACACCATTTCCCAAATATATTTCAAGATATTTTTAAATCAAAGACTTAAATAATTTTCAATTAAGAGCCGAATGCTCGTATATACCATAAACAAAGCTGAGTTACCAACGCAACACTGGGCATAAATGGGCTAATGTAGAAAAAGCAAGATTTTTGTACATAACTAGTATATTAAATTCTACATAATTGATTTGGTAGTGAAATTTGATATTAAAATTAATGATTCCATAAATTCAAAAATAAAATTTTGCATCTGAAAATATTTAATAGAAATAAATTATATCAGTAAACGTATTCGACAGTGTTACAACTCTCAAAATCGTATCTACAAATGAAAGAGGTCTGAATAACATTCACAATAACATACGTAAGGAAGTATAATTTTACCATGTAATATCATATAAACATAATACTGTCGGATTTAATAATTTTGGTTGGGATTAAAAGTGTCCTAAAAAAATATCTTCAGTTTGCAAGAAGTCGTAACGCTAAAATAGGAAGTAAAAATGCAGATTGTATCAAAATATTTTCCTGCTTAGTATATACCAAATAGAAAAATGTCCTGTGCTTGCGCGTTCATGTTAAAGTGACAGATAAATGTAAAATTCGCGAAATATTAGATATTATTAACTGTTGCGAGCTTAAAAATGGTTTTTGAGGTGCTTTTTAACATTCACGTAAGTGTAACTTCTTTTAGGTTTATTAAAATTGATTTTTTGGAAAAAACCCTACTTTGAATTTTAATTTCTTTTTTTTTAATATAGCTATTTCCACACTCTTTAAAGTCATGTAAAAGAAAAAGTGGGCTGAAAATAATGTTGTAGTCAAATTTAGATTTTTACGTTATGATTATACAATATACTTACACACAAAAAATCATTTCAAGAAAGTTGAATAAATAGTTATAGTTAGATAGTTAAAGCGTAAGTTGAATGTGGTCCCCTCGAAAGTAAAAATCTCAATTTGACCATGAAATTATTTTCAGCCCACTTTTTCTCTTGCATGACTCTGAAGAGTGTAAAAAAGCTATATTTTTAAAAACGAAATAAAAATTTGAATAATCCTAAAAGAAGTTACACTAACGTTAAGGTGAAAAAGCACCTGAAAAAGTGCAAACTTCAGGTTTCTGCATATTGACAACCGATTGATAAATGAACCTATGGTTTGATGAATTAATGTAGGTCAACTAGGACTATAATTCAGCCAAGTTTCAATCTGATAAAAAAAAAACAATAATTTTAGATGGGAACACTTGAAGTGTCAGGTGGATATATACATATCCCCATATGTGGATTAGGGTGGAGCTTATTTTTCACTTTTCGAATTTCTTCGTTCTCATTCCCCCCCTCCCCCTTAATTTTGTTCGATATTATTATTATACCATTTAAATTATAACATTATAACATAAAATTCGGGGTGAGCGTGACTCACTGAATAATCTCTCTATCAATCGCCCCCGTGATCTGCCTCTGGGCCCACTGCCATTCACTTTACCTTGATATACTTGTTTTCTTAGTCGTTCATCTTTCATTCTCATTTATGCGCCTATCTAATTTCTAATCTCTCAACTTTTTTATTCAATAACCATGATTTTTTTTTATTCAAGTTAATTTTGAGGCCCATGTTCTTCATGTTCGTGTTAAGTTTAATCAACATTCTTTGCAAGGACTCGATTGATTCTGCCATAACAATCTTGTCATCTACAAAAGCTCACCCATGCACCTTCACTGTTTCGAAATCTATACCTTCTTCGTCGAAGAGGGCCATTCTTAGACACTTATCCATAAATATGATAAATAGCCATGAGGACATAACGCATCCTTGCCTAACAACTTGGATAATATCGAAACAGTCACTCAGTTTCCCATTCACCCTTATACTCGCTTCGCTACCAGCATGTATTGTTTTTATTGCTTGTAGGTGCCACTTTCTTGGCATAAATCCACTTTAGACTTTCCATATCTTTTCTTCTGTTATTTGCATTACCCTACGAATGAGTATTTTTGAATATATATTCTACTTACGGTACTTAACAAGCTGATACCTCTGTAAATATTGCAGTTGCTCCTATCTCCCATTCCTTTGCATAAACTTATCGAATCGCACAACCTGTGAGGTATGTAGTCGCCACCGCATTTGAGCATTTCAGCGTTATTCTGTCTACACCCGCAGCCTCAACATTTTTTAAACTCTCAATTATATCCCTAACTTCGAAGCCACATACTCTCTCAATTGGGTTTTTTAACGTATCATGTTCTATATCGCAGTTGTGGCGCCCTACATCTTCACCTACTAATACTTTCTTGAAAGAGAAATTAGCGTTTTATAAAACTTGCAGTTTATACTTATACCGAAAGCTGCAAGACAAATAAAATTGTTGTTAAATACGAAATTTAGGCTTTTTTCCCAATTACGCTAATATTTCTACTTCCGAATTTACAGCAATTAATAATGGGTATATTGTCGTCTACATTCTAAGTCATTATCAATGTTTCATGAATTTTTATATTATACTCGCTAAATCTGAATTAGTTAAAATTTAACTAATTCAATTAGTACAATCAATTTTGACTGAGAGATTAGTTACTTTTAAGATTTTTACTAATGAAATAGTGAACTGGCCGCTGTTAGTGTCGTATCAATTGAATTAGTTGAAAAAATTACTAATTTTTCAGTTATTTCTGTGAACTACCAATTGATTAGTCAAATTTTCAACATAACCTCAATTTACCCTCAACTTTTGGACTGACCACGCCAACAGCTGTTATTGTTCAGAATATTTCAAAATAGCGCATTATATAATTGAGACATTCTTTGTATTTCGAAAATTATGTGGTGAATAGTGTACAGTGAATGAACCTATGGGTAAACTTCAAGTCCATGACGCGCAAGGATCAAGCGGATGAAGCACAGTGAAGCGTCTAGTTTGCAATCTTTGCAGTTTGTAGAAAGTTTTAGTTTTGAAAATTCGAAGTCAGTGAAGTGAATAGAGTGCTCTTGGACAATTTTTGGACGAACAAAAGAAGGAAGCAACAGGAGAAGCAAAATTCTTTACACGGTAAGTTAATTTTGCATATAAACAGTGAAGTACGCTGTTGCTGCAACGTATAGGTTACATTCATGCAACTTTTGGAGCCATTTGTGTCCCGCACTTCAGTAGGGGCAGTCTTTTGAATTATTTAATTTATTTCTGACACTTTTGTGTATTGTTTTCTCGTGTAGAAAGCTTTCGAATAGTCAAATATCTTTTTCTCGAAGTCTGCTTATGTGAAGCATCTTTTCCGTTTACCGATCAGCATACGGCTTGTGATACAAATGTTTAATTTTTGAAATTATTTTGAGATTTTTGGTGATTTGTGGCAAAGTAATTATGAAAAATTTCAAAGTTTTCACCAAGGATGAATTGGCTGCAGAAGTACTGAAGGTGGTAGATCTCGAAGTTGCCGAAATTTTGAAAGGTAAGAAGGATCTTTGCGATATTTCAATTATATGTGCATGGTAGCGTGACCATTGGATACATTTAGAGATTTGCAGTAGGACGGTCGAAAATAAAAAATTATGCAATTCGAAATCGCTACAACGCGAAAAAGTAGCGTATTGGGATCCTAAAAAGTATTTTTTTTCGGTTGAAGATTCCCTTGTATTTGTAGAAAATTCTACTGGTTTATTGACAGATAACTTTTTTGTCAAAAATCCATATTTACTTGTTGAAAATTCAATTGTTTTGTGAAAATTGGTCTTTTTGGCTTAAAAACTCAACAATTTGGTTGAAAAATAACCTACTTTGTTGAAAAATCGTCTTTTTAAATTAATTATGCTGTTTTTATATTAAATTAAAATCTTTTCTGGTTATTGTATCAACTATTACATTTTTCGTTAACAATTCATCTTTTTTGGTCAGAAAAATTCAACCATTTTGTTAAAAGTGGAACTACTTTCTTAAACATACATTTTTTGTTAAAGATTCACGATTTTGGTGGAAACTTCTTGTTTAAAAATTATTCCTTCCGGTTAAAAATTCAAGTATTCCAGTTAAATATTCATCATTTTAGTTGAAAATTCATCTTTTAGGTTGGAAATAACATTACTTGGTTGAAAGTTGAACTCTTTTGTTACAATTTTTTTTAAATCGAAGATTAGTCGTTTCGATCAAAAATTAATTTCTATTTGAAAAATGAACTGTTTCATTGAAAACTTCTTTTCTCTTTGGATGATTTGCGGTTGAGAATTGTTTTTTTTTTAGCTGAAAATGTAACTATTATTCCAGTCGAATATTCTATAATTTTAGTTAAAAAATCATTTCTTTGGTTGAACATTTATTTTTCGACTAAAAATTGAATTATTCAATTTTTGGTTGAAAAATTATCCTTTTTAGTTAAAAAATCGTCTTCTTTAGTTGAAAAATCGTCTTCTTATGTAGAAATTAGTCTTCTTGGTTCAAAATTCCTCTCTGGTCAAACATTCAATTATTCTAGTTAAAGATTCATCATTTCATTTAAAAATTGATCTTTTTGATTTAAAATTGAACTATTCCAGTTGGATATTTACAATTTTATTTTAAAATTCACCACTTTGTTTGAAAATGTAACTATTTTTTTGAAGGTTAGTTTTTTTGGTTGAAAGTAATTTTTTGAACTTAAAATTTAACCTATTCCAATTGAAAATTCTATAGTTGTAGTTGAAAATCCATCTGTTTGGCTAAACATTAATTTCTTTAAACTTGAAATTGAATTATTTGAGTTTAATCTTCAAATTGAAGTTACAAATTAATTTTGAAGTTCAATCCATATTTACTGTTTGAAAATTCAACTGTTTTCTAACAATTGGCCTTTTTGTCCTAAAAACTCAACAATTTCGTTGAAATTTTTTTTTGGTCAATCCGAGTTCGGATTCATTCGGATTGAAAATTTGGTTCGGATTCATTCGGATTGGAAGTTCGGATTGAACCGGATTGAGTCGGATTAATTTTTGACCGATTTGGATCGAACGAAATGTAAAAAAAATTCGGATTGGTTCGAATTAACTCGGATTGGTTCGGATACAGATTCCGGAATGATTCAGATGATTTCGGATTGGTTCGGAAAGAATTCCTATCAGATACTCTCGCCAGAGTTTTTTGTATGGTGATTTGCAAATTTTCAAGAATTTTTAATTATTTAAAGAATTTTTATAAACAAATGAAGAGACCGGTCATTTTTCAACGAATAGGAACAATTAGTTTAGGGAATCAAGAAAGAATGTATTTCCAATAAATCTTTTCTACGATACTTTGCAAATATACAATAATTATTGATTATTTTAACAATTTACCTAAACATATTCAGAGTTTGTCTATTCAAAAGGAATAGGCAGAATTTGTTTGCGGAGTCAACTAGGAATGTCTTTTTGAGGACTATTTTATATGCTGTTTTGTAAATGTACAAGAATTATTATTTGTTATATTCATTATAGATATAAATATATTGAAAATTTATGATTATTTTCAGGCAAAAGGAAATAATGGTGATGAAGTACTTAAAGATTGTGACTCATCTTCTGTACGTATCAGCAGGAAAATCAAAAATACCAGACAGTGGTCTTTTGCGGATTTTAGCGGTGAGAAAAATAATTATGTTTCCTTGTTTAAAAAATTCAAAAATGTTTACTTTGATAAATTTTAAAATTTAGATATACATGATACCAATTTGTAAACTATATATTATTGTTTCAGCTTGGTACATTCCGTTCGATTCCGTTCGATGGTTAGAAACAACATTAAAAAATTTCAACCCATCTGCCACTAAACATTTGTAAAATCAGTGAGATGATTGAGTCAGGATTGAGTCTGAATGAGTATTGATTTCTATAGTATATTTCACCGTTTTCGAAATAAACATACGTTATTTCCTATTTTAGATTTTATTACTTTTCAAAATTTTCAATAAGTTTAAATTTTTCATTTTTCGTCGTAAAAAACAAGTGAAATACGAAGACTATAGACCCAATTTAGTTACATCGACTATGAATCTAGTAAAATGAACTAAATCCCAGTTAACTTTACCAGTATTCTCGTTAACTTAACTAAATTTGTTGTATAGTCATCGTATCTTGCTTAGCCTCTTTTTTCGATGTATTTGAAATAAGGCGGGAAATAAGTTACCAATGGTTGACTACATTTCAGACATGCGCACCTCTCCGAAAATGGGTGAAAAATACCATATTTGACTAACGAATTAGTAACTTTTAACTAACCAATCAGTAACTTTTGACTAACGAATTAGTAACTTTCAACTAACCAATCAGTAAATTTTGACTAACCAATCAGTAACGTTTGACTAACCAATTAGTAGTTTCGCCACCGGCCGCCACATCTAGAGGTTACTAATTGAATTGGTTAAATATAAGTAACCAATTCAATTAGTAAATTTTGACTAATTATCAGTTACTGAGTTCTTGCTTTTCAAATTAGTCAAATTTGACTAATAATTAGTTAAATTTAACTAATTCATATTTAGCGAGTAGGTAGAATAAATCTTCAGGGTTGTATGTACGTTTCTTGATCAATAGGGTTTCTAATAGCTGATGTAAAATTGTATCAAAACCAGAATTACGTGAGAATTTGGTAGATTTTGAATCGGATTTCGAGAGTAGATTTCTGGACTAGAAAATTTTGACATGCGTAAATGAAGTCTATTACTTCTTGTAATTAAAACTGGAAAAATGAAACATTCTTATTTAAGTTTTTGTGAACAAATATATATGTATATTTATTTGCATGATTTATCTTTTGAACAATTTTTCGTGAACTTTACACCACAAGAAATATAAGCCTGCCAAAGTTACAAGACTTTCAGATAAATAGGGACAATAGAGCTATTTTGTAAACTTTGCTGAATTTTGTGCACAGTTTAGAGAATTTGCAGTAAATTTACAAATTTACGGATACTTTGCATAAAATTGACAGACTTTCTCATTGGAGTTTACAGTTTGAAGACATCGACTTGAAAGAAAAGTTCAGTATATGTTACAGAAAATAGTCATAAATTAATTAATTTACTGGAAATTCTGTAAATTCTACAGAATATTTAGTAAGTCTTTACAGGAAATGTAAGCTTTTCTATTTTAATTGAAAGTCCTGTCAGTTTGCAGATTTTTTTCCACCGACCTACCAACCATCAGAATGTCAACAGAAAATCGCCTCATACAACTAAGCAACACTATTATCAATATCTATCAAACTTATTCTGATCGATTCTTCATGAACCCTGGAAATTCGTTCAACAAATATGAGTTTATTATTATCAATGCAGAAAGAAAACCCCTTTTTACTCAAAAGTATCGCGAGAAACATATTGCCAGATTTTATGTATTTGAGTAAAAACGTAAATAGGTCACTGTAACAAAGCAATAGATATTTAGTGATTGTGGCTCATTTTATTAAATGATTTGTTAGTTATTTCTTTTGATTCTCTGTGTCACGAAAGAAACGCCTGTCCGAATAGAATCAAAAATATAATTTGTGAAAAATCAATCGTCCATAATGAAAAAGTGTTGAGGCATATTACTAGTTACAAATAACGAAGTTACTGAACAAGCTTTTACTCGGTTACTATTTGTGGTATGTAAATTACATGGGAGGCTTTATAAACCTAGCGTAAAATTGTGGCAATTTTTCCGCAAATAATAAGATTAACTTTCCAGACTTTGACGTTACTTCGTAATTTCAAAATTTTCGATTTAGTAAGAGCTAATGTAGATTATAATTGAGGAAAAAGAGATAAATTAAAACGCTATTAGTACAAAAATGTACTAAAATGAAATAAAATGTGGAGCCTCCGTTTGATCCAAAATAATTATCTTTTTTCCAAGAGAGCTGATCTCCAAATAGACAGTGTGCAACTTTCCAATTTTGTTCCGAAATAGTTCCTGAGATAATCTTGTACATATGTCAATTTTATTGGAAAATGAATTATTTATAACGCTGTAACTTGAAACCGGTTTGAGGTGACAAAAATAATTCGAGCCATAAGCACAGTTTACACGTATGCCTCGTACTATATATTTTTCTGGCAGGCATGGAAACGCTACTTTCTGATGGCTGTTTTTCGGCCGCGAAAGTGGCACTTGATATAGGCGGTATTTTATACGGCAGTTGAGATAGACATTACAATCCATGTGGACAAATTTCGTGGCGCTGTACTGTTTCTGTCTAGTCCGCCTTGAGTCGACACAGGCGCGCCACAGGCTGACTGTCCAGTGGCTAGACTGGGATGTAACGCTTGGATCGACTAGTTTCTAGACAGATTGGCTATTTTGATGAAAAATAATTATTAATTAAATGATATAATTATTTTTTATGCCATAAAAGTCCAATATATAGATTTTGCAGTTAATAAAAATATATAAAAAGTTTGTGTACACAGAAAAATAAAGAAATGAGTTTCCTTCTGATTACTTGCTATTCATATTTTTGTAACTTTTTCCCGTCGCTTTAACACCTCGGGCATCCAAAAGTTAAATTTTTTTCATTTTTGTCGGATATGAATTGAAATTCATTACGTCCTATTATTTATTTCAATGAAACATGAACAATTTTTAAACATTGAAAGTGCTTGATGTATGAATAAATCATTGAAAAAAATACAGTTTGTATGATTTTACTTGCGATGAGGCTACGAAATAATGATTGTTTATTATTTCAAATAATTAATACGTTAGGCATGATTATCATTTACGCAATCAATAAATAATCAGAGTAAATTTAATAAATCATTTATAATAATATTTGATTTTCCGGAATATCATTAATATTATACATATTACAATTATTATAAATTCAATATAGATTTATTATAACTTTACTATATAATTGAATTGAAAGAAAATGTTTATAAACATCCTTGAAAAAACTGTTCTTAAGAATACAGTTCTTGTATTAAGATTCAGATCACCTTCAACAATCATTGTTCACTATCTTGAATATGTGATAGTGTACAATTAATTATTGCATGAGCATTTGTGCCTGTGTATTTTAATTTCCTACATCTTTTATTCAAAAATGATTAGTTTCTAAATTCACCTCTGTAATTTTTGTTCAAGTCCGACCGTGATTCTACCTAGAAACTAGCTAAAATCTGGACAATCTTTATATATTCAAATTCGTTACGAACTCCTAGATAGTGCCAAGACTGGGACTAGACAGCAGAAAGGTTCAAATCAAGCAAGTAGCAAAACTAGACAGCGCCAGTGTAGCGCCAGGCTAGTATTTCGTAGATATACAGACTTGAGATAAACTGTACTGTCTTTAGCATGATTCGAGACTGCCACGAAATTTTCTTATGCGGGAAATCGCGCAGCAAAATTTCCCTATAAATACTATGTATACGGCCGTTTTGATACGCCGTTTGAAACGCGTATCTCCGAGCTGCCGTAAAAAGTGTTGGCTGTATAAAGTGATACTTTACCTGCCGAAAGCAGGCTTTATAATACGAAATTCGATATCAAGAGATTTCTCTGGGCTTTTAAAACAAAACTGTTAAGAGGACCTGTCACAATGAGCGATAGCTAAAAAGTTGACCATTTTAGACAATGAGATTTTCGAAGAAAAAAAAAATTCAAACCAACTCAAATGTTTCTTTTCAATCAAGGGTAACCCAGGAGAATATGAAAATATAAAATGGAGAGATCAATCAATGTATTTGAATGGATTTTAATTATAGGCGTTGCTAAAGGTCGCGTGACAGAATATGCCGCTAAGATAAACCGAAAGAAATGTCCAAAATCTGTTTAAAATATGCGCAGAATATATAAAATTCTTTGAAAATATAGAATAAATTACTATTTTTACGATTTTTTTTATTTTTATTCAAGCGTTTCTAACTACATATTCTCTCATCTTATAGTATGATAAATTAATGTGGAGCGTTCCCGGATATTTGATAAAAAATATTGCGCAAAAATAGTGACCATTATTTACTGTTATTTGGAATCAACGCTGATAATTCAACCTTTAACTATAATAAAATCTTCGTGAGTATGAAATGAACAATTTTGATTCTAATTATGAATAGTTTGATTAATTATTTTCGAGTTTTACCCTAAAATAGCAGTGTAGCATGACCAGATAAAAAAAATTAAAGGACAGACTTTGAAGTGATTTCTAAAATACTTAATTCTGGAATATTGAACTCTACTCTTGATTCTTTTATCTTTAGGCTTAATATGAGTGATATCAGAATCATATATATTTAGAAAGTAGTCGTAATATTATTTAGCAATTTTTCGTTTTAAATTTATAGTATGGGAGAGGTGCATGACAGGACATTTTGCGTACATTTTTATTTATAATTTCTGAAGAAATCCAACCAAAATTTTTAAGTTTTACTAAATTGCGTTTTAATATGAGTTTTTAATTATTATTTGAATTCAGTTAATTATTATTAAGCTAATTACCATTATTAAAATAATTATTATATAAAGTTAAAGTGGAGAATAACTGAGCGATTCGATTCAGTTATTTTTTCGAGTAGCACAATTTTTGGTATGGTTTCTAACTTTATTTTATAATTTTTAAGCAAAAAACTAATCATTTTATTACAACTCAATCGAAAATAGGATTTTATTATTAAACGTTGTTACGAAATATCATCTTGAATATTCTCGCTAAATATGAGTTAACCGTGTGACCTGGAAATGTGAACCTTCGGTGACTTGAAATTGGTGAATTAATCGCTCAAGATATGAATGTGTGAAGGCGATAATCATGATTATATATGTATCTTAGTTTATGAGTCGTATCACACCATGGTTTAAACATTTAAGAAACGCACCTAAATTTCATGATAATGTTTTACTCTAACTTTGTACGGGATGAAACTTCTATGTCTCTCAGAATTAATCATTCTTCAAAAATTTTATAAGAATCCAAGAACCGTATTTTCATCAAATTGAAGCTTTCTAGAGGATATGGCAACTCAAATAAAAAAATTGTTTTTTTTTTCTTTGAGAACATTTTTTCTATATCAAATAAAAAATATAAAGTTAGGTAAAATACATTAGTAAATATTTTAGAAAGATGAAGATTAATAAACTTATAGATCATACCTTTTTAGGCGTAGGGTGCAAAACTGTCACCGGAACCTGCCGGGGACCAGGTACTGTCGTAAGTTGAGCAGTTGAAGGAGCAAAATGTGTCACTCTTGTTTCTCTGCTGGATGGAAGTTCGAGGAGACGTTGTATGGAATGGTTGTTCTGTCTCGTTTTCTTGGACGCCATCCTCAAATCAAATAATTCGAAAATTTATTTTGATTGATCAATTTATTTGCAATTAGTTTTGATTCATAGTTTTTTTAATTAAAGCTCATCACCTGAGGATTAATCTGCCAAAGCAGTCATATGCGCTTTTTCGCCGTTTTTGAAAGAATCGACTTTGAAACATTCGCCACAGGGTATCTGGAGATTGGCGAAAAGTAATTCTGAACGGTCAGCAGCTCAAGCTTCATAGCTCAAGGTTTCATAGCCGAAAGCTTGCGTGTTCGATTTCTGCTGCTTGCATTTTTTCACATTTCATTCATTAAAATGTTTATGAATATATTTGTCTTTAATAATCTCCCCTTTTTAACTTTATCATGTTTTTCGCAAAAAAATTTACTTTCTGAAATTGTAATAATTTTGTCCTGAGCTTACTAATTATGTTAAAAATTAGAAGTATGAACGAAGTTTCTCAAACGAAAAATTGTGTTTTTTTTTTTTTTTTTGAAAAACATGATAAAGTTATAAGAAGTAAATTTTCCGTGAAGAAGATTATCAAACGATCATTAATTGCATTATTTTTAAAGAATATTTTTAAAAATCCAATTCATACAAATTTTTATAAATACAAAATTTAATAACTAAATGAAAAAGTAAAGCCAGCGCGAATCGAACCCGCAGCGTTCTGACTATGAAACCGAAGCGCCACGCCTGAGCTACCGGCCGTTCGGAAGTGTTTCGCCAAACTCTATGTGGCTTGTGGTGGATATTTCAAAATATATATTTTCGAGAACGACGAATCATTGCTTTGGAAAATTGATACTTTGGCAATGAGCTTTCGTTTAAAGAATTATGAACCAAAACTAAAATTCACAATGAGCGGTCGCCCCTTGTAAAACGAAAATATACGCTCGTTAATCTTAACTATAACATTGGTATGTAATGAGGTTCGAGAATAAAATTACTCATAAATATTATGAACACCTGCTATTGCTGATGGAGTGGCGAATGATAATTATACGACTAATTACCAAGTTGCCACTTTAGCATCTCTGTAAAAGGGAGAGGAAAGTGTTAAATAAATTTTTCGTAGAAACACCGTCGCAGTGGATATCAGCCTAAACTTTCGAATTTAACTTTTCCGTCCTGTTGGAGAAACGGCCAACAAAGCTCATCATCGGAAAGTTTTGCGAGGCAAGGACGGAGAGATCGAGACCGAGGGATGAAGTTTAGCGAGTCAACACAACGGCGCGCGCTTCAGTGCTCTCACAGAACAAGTGTTCCAACACATTTATACCTGAACAGATACTTCTCAACTATCCAATACAAACTCTACCATCTATCCACTAACCAGACCCTCTCAATCTAGAGGGTGATCTTTCAAAATCCAATATCACCTAACTCAAGCGTCTAATCACCTTCAAATAACTTTTGCGTAAGGTTGAATAAATTTACTTAAATTTAAGACTTCGTTTTTAAACTGATTGCTCTACCTTTTTTATACTTGATAGGTATCATATTTCCTACTATCCTCTTTCGTCTTTTTTTATTTCAGTCCGCTTTTTGATATTTTTGAACCCTAAATCTATTTTTATCTCAATCCTCTTCTCATATAATTCATTCTTTGTTTCCCTATATAAAAACTAGGAAAGCGGGAACCTAAAATTTTACAGGTGGTAATAGTCTATCTGCTATTGGTAGAAACATGCTGAAACCTGTATAAAAAATCTGCATCCCAGAAAAAGAACTGAAAACGGGGCCAATAAATATTAGTAGATGGGGCAAAGTGTCAGGTGTCGTGTTGATAAGAGAAGAACTGAGGGTAGAGTAGGTATAATAAGTTTGATTAGAAGGATGATATTGAGAAAAGAGAAGGGTGGGAGCGAGTAAGAATGACAAGAGGGGTGAAGTAGGAAGGGTGAGAGGGGTATGAGAAGACCCTAGTGGAAAAATCTTCTGGCAGTCTGATGTCTGATCTGGCCCAGATCTGGCGTCATCTAGACCGTCTAATCGTGACAGTCTAGTTCTGCCCAGATCTGGGACTGGTCAGCAATCCATAACACACAAATTTCTAAGTGTCAATCAGCCAAATTTTTTTTAACATTTTCGAAAAATTGCCAGGATGTCTAAAATTATACAAAATGAGAAATAAACACTATTAAAAATAATTTTTTTTCTTATTGTCTTGACAGTCTAGTCTGGACCAGATCTGGGACTGGTCCGCAATATCATACCATAAAAATTTCTAAGTGTCAATCAGCCAAATTTTTTAAAACATTTTCGAAAAATTGCCAGGATGTCTAAAATTATACAAAATAAGAAATGAACACTATTCAAAATCAACTTTTTTTCCTATTGTCTTGACATTCTAGTCTGGCTCAGATCTGGGACTGGTCCGCAATCCATACCATACAAATGTCTAAGTGTCAATCAGTCAATTTTTTTAACATTTTCGAAAAATTGCCAGGATGTCTAAAAGTATACAAAATAAGAAATAAACACTATTCAAAATCAATTTTTTTTTCTTATTGTCTTGACAGTCTAGTTTGGCCCAGATCTGGGACTGGTCCGCAATCCATACCATAAAAATTTCAAAGTGTCAATCACCCAATTTTTAAAAACATTTTCGAAGAATTGCCAGGATGTCTAAAAGTATACAAAATAAGAAATAAACACTGTTCAAAATCACTTTTTTTTCTTATTGTCTTGACAGTCTAGTCTGGCCCAGATCTGGGACTGGTCCGCAATCCATACCATACAAATTTCTAAGTGTCAATCAGTCAATTTTTTTAAAATTTTCGAAGAATTGCCAGGATGTCTAAAAGTATACAAAATAAGAAATAAACACTGTTCAAAATCAATTTTTTTTCTTATTGTCTTGACAGTCTAGTCTGGCCCAGATCTGGGACTGGTCCGCAATCCATACCGTAAAAATTTCTAAGCGTCAATCAGCCAAATTTTTAAAAACATTTTCGAAAAATTGCCAGGATGTCTAAAATTATACAAAATAAGAAATGAACACTATTCAAAATCGATTTTTTTTTGTTATTGTCCTGACCGTCTAGTCTTGCCCAGATATGGGACTCGTCAGCAATTCATAACATAAAAATTTCTCTAAAATTTTCTCACCATTTTCGAAAAATGTTTAGGGTATCTACACTTACACAAAATACAAAACTAACACCATTTAAATAAGTTCCTGTTTTTAGTTACATCAATTTTAAACCACCGATGAATTCAGGACGCCATCGGCAATGGATGGATTGCATCACCTAAAAAACATTTATTTTTGACATTTCTGTGACAGTTGTCACATTACTCCATATTCTTACTCAGCAATGAAGGGGCTTTATAATAAATAACACAGTTTTGGATCGCAAATGTTATTCACAGGTCGTGTACAGTTGAGAGTTTATTGGAGCAAGACGATTTTACCTTCCGCGACTGTTCCAGGTGACTTGTATGGATATATGAGGTAAATGGAGAACTTTTGTCGTGTGCCC
>CAKNXH010062674.1:406039-426689 GCA_932178445.1 Andricus quercusramuli
TAACTACATAAATTGTAAACTAAATTTCGAAATATGATATTCTTGAAATTACTGACATAAATATAAAATTCCAGAAATTTCAAATTTCCGAAATTATTAAACTAGTATTTTCAAATCAAAAAAATTTGTCATACAGCCCTGTACAGCTGTAGCTTATATTTTAGATTTTTTTTATACTATAAGTTATGTTAGTTGCGAGGTTTTGTTAGGAGCTCCGAATGAGTAGGTAGGGGGTTCGAACCCACAGCGAATAAGAATTTTAATAGCATCCGATTATTAGCGTAGTGATTGTTTGTGTAATAGTAAATAATTATGTACCTAAATATGTGAACAAATATTAAAGCATAATGATAATAATGATGATAATAAAAAAGATTTTTTTAGGTTAAAAATGGGCCTTGATTTTATAGAACTGTTCTCTATAGTTTCGAGACTTCTCCGATGTAGACTGTATATTAGCTTACATTTTATAGAACTCTGTATTACATTTCGTAGAATAGTTCGATGAAATGTAAAACCAAGAAGATTTTAACTTTTACTAAACTACCCATCGTATCCTCTACTATAGGACTAGTTCTATAAAATTTAATGAAATTTTTTTTCCGTGTAATTCCTAGAACTGCTGGCCCATGCAGTTTCTTAGGGGGCAGGGCTAGACACGGTTGCGATCTCGCCTTGAAAGGGCCGCTGTGCGCGAGTACTCAGTCGAGTATATTGTGATATATTATACATTACGAATGGAATCGGTTCAGGCGGCCCTGACTGATTAGGGGTCGTGCATAAATTACGTAAAACTTGTTGGGGGTGGGGGGCCTAGCTTAATATTACACAATGGTGAAAAACTACAGAGAAAAGTTGGAAAAAGAGTTACACAGGGGGGCGGGGGGGTCAAAATTGTCGGAAAATTGCGTTACGTAATTTATGCACGACCCCTTACGTTTCGATACCCCGGATTTAGTAACAAGGCTAATTGCAGGCAACTCTCGACACTGTTACCAAAATTGGGGTCCGAGTGTAGTACAGAAAGTGTAGATTTTTTGTTTTCATGACAATGAAAATTCATCACATATTTTGCTTACTCATCGAAGGTTCTATGGAGGCTTATTTCAAAGCTTATATTATCTGCTAAAACTCATCTTATAAACATACTCACGCTATTTATTATTTGAAACGAACAATCCACGCGAACGTGGAAAAAAATAGTTGCACTTGTCAATTATTTGTTATCTATTTGATTGGCTTTACTTGAATTTCCTTAAAGATAATAATAAGCAAATAAATAATAAACAAAAATTTGCTGATATCTTCGCGATCCATAACAAATACTAATTTTCCTATTCTAAGTTAACTTTAATTTTGTTAAATTTTATTTATGTTGTCTAAGAAAGCAGGTCACAATATATGCTGTATATCATTTAAAAGGAGTAAAATGTTCCGGGAACATCGAGTAAACTTTCAGGAGCATGTGAAAGGAAATCCATTTGAAAATTTCCCATAAGCAAGCAAAATGACGAGATAAGATATAACGAAAAAATTTAATTCTTTAGATAGAGATATAGATCAAATTTTCTTTGATAAGAAATGTCAAGTTCATTCTCTTTACAGACACCTAACGACATGTAAAATGTGTACCTCTTTACGACCCTCGTAACATTTCATGCGCAACGGTAAATTTTCTGCGATGTAAAATATTGAATTGGCTCAGCCTGCCACCGAGTTAAGGTTTATTGACGACATTCAAAGTTTTATGAGAAAAATCGCAACAATATTTTTTCATTTAATAGAGCATTTAATCCTCTAAAAATGATTTTTATACGCACGTAAATTATTATCCGATTGGATTTATCAGTTTCAGGTTACACTGTTTCTAAAAACAATTGTTTTCTCTTTACATTACTTAATAATCTGATAAAAAACGCTTAATCTAGATAACACAAATTATAATACAGAAATTGTTTTTATACTTTTAGGATATTTACCCTTTGTATCCTAAACGAGTTTATAATCTGTAATTGAGATTCGAATAAGTTTGAATTTTCACTTTTTCTATCTAAATCATTCCGAGTTTTCTGTTTCAATACAGAGGGTCGTGGATGAGATGGATATAAGATGGAAAGAACGGTACGCATTTCAGTCGACCGGGCAACTTTTGCAAGTTTAATGCCCGAGCGCTCGAGTAATTTAACACAACGAAATTAACTTTTCAGTTTTACCAAAGTTTCCCGGCAACTTGACCGCGCTTCGTGCCGCCTCCCCTTATCCATACTTTCCCCTCTTTCTCGCTTTCCTCCCCCATTCTCCCTGCCGCGAAAACTTTGCGAGCCAACTTTAAAAGCATTTCACTAGTGGCAACCGCCTCGTAGTTAGACCTTCTTCCCTGAAAATAATACCACCCTTAAGACCAAGAGTTTACGATGTAAACTTCCTTCGTCTACTAACGCTATTTTTTTCATGCTCTTGTACCTCCGATTTCTTCTTCGTCTCCTCACATCTTCTCTTTCTTATTCTTTTTTCGATTGGAGAAAAAAACACTGGATGTTAGATAGAAAGGAGTAAAAGTCCTATAGCTCATCAAATCATGCATTCATTTCTTTTTTACTTTTTTGAAAAAGTGAACTTTGAAAAAAATTATTATTAATCTTAAACGTTTTCCATTTTTTACGATTTTCAAGTTTTATAAATAATATGAATTTCAATTGAATTATATAATAACTATTTTATTTTCATGAATGAAAATCTTATCTTCAGAAGTTTTCAAACTCGTTCTATAACTCACTCTCTTCCCCTGGGATGAAGTGATCTGATTCCCCTATCCTCTCATCCTCTAATTCTTTTAAAAGTGCTACCATCCATAAACCATTTGTTACCATAAAAAATGACGCTCCAACTTCGTATCTGAATCTCATTTTTCATCGCTGAATTTGTAATTTCTTTGCCAATGTTACTCACCCTTTAGAAAGGCCAATGAATAATTCCGTAATTGTATATTATCAACTATATTCCATTGCGGGAATATATTTTCACAATTAAATAGGAAAAATTGCAATAAAGTACAAACCTGCAAAACTTTCTAATTATGATAGAATTTTGTTAGTATGTATCAACTTAATAAAATATTCTGAACACGTTCCTCACGCTGAAATGTAACGAATTAAATTTATGATAGAATCTAAATTTCAGTGTACAAACATTAGCTTTCGTTTAGGCACCGAATATTAAATATTGTATTCTTGGTATGTATATCTCCATGAAAATTATCATTTAGAATACATTTTAAAAATTTTAAATAATACTTAAGAACAATTTGACATAGAATTGCATCTTGAGTGTTCAATTATAATCACTTGATTGTCAAGAAATGATATATGGATGAACGGTTAGAATGAAATACACGTCGAGTTAATGAAAATTCTCTCTGTTCATCCCCTGACCCCCCACAAGTTCAAAACAACGACGTACGCTGATGCTCAGTCTTCTATCTTCAATCCTTCCTAGCGACCCTGATCTAAATGATTCGTTCTTGGTCGATCGGGTATCCGTGGAATTTTGCCAATATTACCCCGTAGTTGTCATCTGACCATTATTCTCAAGTGATTGGCTTTCCTATGCCATTCTACGTCCTCTCCTCACTAATCATAGTCCAGATTATAAATTCTAATCTGATCCTTCATTCGGCCTTTCAATTCAAGTTTCAAAGCTGGAATAGTTCAAGAAACAAGAAGCTATGGAGAATCAAACTGTCAAATTCTTATTCTTAAGAATCAAATTTAAATGCCTCAAGTTTACAGATGAAATTGAAATGATTAAAATTCATCAAACTCAAACTTTCAACTACCGCATAAAACTCTTCATACTTGTACGAATTCAGATATTTCAAATTATATTCCATTTCACCGCCAGCGACATTAGCGCCTCTCCATTAGAACGAAGTTACTAAAATGTAAAAAAAGAGGCAAACACCTTTGTTCAGTACGAAGTGTGTGAAATCTCAATTTTTTGTATCGTGAACAACGTGACTCTAGGAAACACGCCGTACCATTTGGGCGTGATTTGATAGCAAAAGTTCAATGCGAACAGTGTAGAATTTCGTTAAAAACATTATACTTATCAAAAACTGTAGAATATCCGTTCCTCATTTTCAATCGTATTGAGTTTCACGTAATCATCATTTGTGAAAACTCGTGCGCATCTTTTGTTTGACCTTCGCAGTCACCACATTTGCATTGTTCTGAACAGAACATCGCACTATCCGAAAAATAGACAACATTGAAATGATCTATTTGCAATCTACGGCTTCTCAAGATTGCTTGTTTATCGTTGAGTAAATCTAAATCGTTACTGGTATACGGAACAGAAATATTTTTTGTGTAATAGATGTGTTTGTTCAGTTCTTTACTTTTTTTTAACTTAACTATGGCACCTTCGGTGGTTAAAATACAATTGCTCTCTGACGATAGAAGTGATGCCTCGTTAATCTTAATATCTTTAATTATCCCTTCGCAGTTAGTTGTCAATTCGATAGATTTTTCAGGAACTATAATATATCCCTGACTTTCTGCTAAGCTAATAAAAACTAGGTAATCGATTTTGAGAACGGATATTACACATGTTGATAAATCTAGTGTTTTAATGCTATTACGGATAATTTGGTTTTCGCAACTATGTGTATCAGCTAACAAGTAGGTTGGATGAGAACGTTGACAGATTTTGATTTTTTCGAGTAACTTG
Organism: Andricus quercusramuli; assembly: GCA_932178445.1. Lineage (NCBI taxonomy): Eukaryota > Metazoa > Arthropoda > Insecta > Hymenoptera > Cynipidae > Andricus > Andricus quercusramuli. The sequence goes on from CAKNXH010062674.1 coordinate 410,768, forward strand.
CACTTGAATATTTCTTTTTCATTCGTAGGAACGTACATGGTTTTCGGATTATTCAAGAAAATGAACTGTTCCTTCGGGACAGGTATAAGGAATTGATTGCCATGTTGCTTCGGTATCGGGATTAAATGTTGGATTTTATATTCGTCAATTTCAAATAGTGGTATGTTAACTGAGTACAATAATTTCCTATTATTCAAACCAATGCTTATTTCAGATATGTCAATAATATGTTGATAATTTACTTCTTTGAGTGGCAAAGCATACTTTACGTTAAATTTATCCTCAAAATTTTTAAGGGATTCAATGAGCAATGTTGGTGTTAAAATTTGCGGATGTACTATGCCATGTTTACCGTCGTTAATCGAATTTATTAACAGTGTGATATCTTCGTTTAACTCATCTATAAGCAAAGTCATGACTAATATCTGATTTTAAATAAACAAATTTTTTGTGTTATCATTTATTCGAGTGCTCATTTGATTTAGCCGCTCGGAGTTTTTCTGGTTATGTACAAAAAGTGATTCACCATCATAAGAGCCAGAATTTAAAATCATTTTTATTACCTGCGTTTGGTTTTGAAGACTGGAAGCTAACTGTTTGTTTTCTAAGTAAAGTTTGTCTAATTCATGATCAACATACGTCAAATCAGATTCTGTCAAAGTCCCGAACAGTGTCTTAGATATACTACCTATTGCATTAATCAGACCTCTTTTTCTATTATGTGTTCCACCTAACAGCTTATATAAAAGGCTACGCTGAATACCTAGTCGCTTCATCCTACCGCTGATGAGGCTCAACTCAAATTGTTCAGTGCAATTTAAACACATGTTAAGTGTTGATTCATACTGTCCCATCAGGTTATTAAACCTAGTATTAACATTGTCTACGTCGACCGATACATATAAGTGCCAATTTTCGTGATACAATCTAGCGTCGCCTAAATCTTCCGCAAAAATGGTGACATTATTGAGTGGAGTCACTACGAGGCAGGAAATGGAGGAGATGAGTGAAAGGATGACCCAGGCAGCCCGAATTCTGAAAACATGAGTTTATTGATAGTATGGTTTCAGACGATTTGCATGAATTATGAGGTATTTGTTTTCAAAACGAATTTCGTAATTAGTTTGGCTGGAACGCCGTACTACTGTTGCTGGACCCAACCATTCTGAATCTAACTTGTTTCTTTTAGTTTCGTTATGGACAAGTACAAGATCTCCGGCACCGAAAATAGGATTTAAAATGACAATATTTGAATCCTGTAATTTCTTTAATCTCTCCTGTGTCCTCTGGATGGATTCCTTTCCCTTTGCTAAATAGGCTTCATGCCGCTTTTTCCACATATCCAAGAGTTCTTGATGGGTTAAAGAACTGGTGGTGGCGAGAATCGAAGGCAAGTTTGCTGTTCTTCCGAAGGTCATCTCGAAAGGTGTTAACCAAGTGCTTTCATGAACTGCTACATTATAAGCCAAACAAGTAAGGTTGAGGTTCAAGTCCCATTCAGTTTGATTATCGGCGATAAAGGTTTTTAACAAATCCTTCACCGTTGCATGGGTTCTCTCTAATGCTCCATTCGCCTGAGGGTGGAAGGTTGTAGTTTTTATGTGTCTAATTCTAAATAGATTTTCGAATTTTTGGACCAATTCTGATACGAAGTTTGCTCCTTGATCAGTCAGAATCTGTTTCGGGGAAGAAAATATGTAAATGTAATGATCCATTAATTGTGTTATGATTGACTCACTGCTAGTTTCTTTGAGCGGTATTAGAACCAGATACTTTGTTAAAACATCTTGGATAGATAGTATATACTCGTTTCCAGATTGTGTTATAGGCAGTGGTCCAAAAATGTCCATTGCAATTTTATCATTAGGTGCCACTGGCACATCGGGAATCGCTGCTTTGATTTTTGGCCTAATGCGTGTCAACTTCTCTCTTTGACAGATGTCACATTTCTTGATATAGTCGATGACTTCATTCTCCATATTATCCCAAGAGATAATTTCCCTGAGTCGCTTTATGGTTTTGTTTTCTCCAAAGTGACCTGATCCGATGTTTCCATGTGCTTCAGACAAAAGGTTTTGTTTGTCTTCTCTCGTTAACTCCTTGTTTGGTCGATCACATACAAAAAATGCATGTTCTGGGAATTTTTTATGCAGAAGAAAGTTGAGCATGTCATGCAATCGCACTTTCTCAGTGTTTATTATTAGAGGGTCTTCCATGTGAAATTTGAAGATTTTCCAGTTCTTGCCATTGGTGAAATCCTTGATCTTCTTATACATTAGTTTAATCCAGTCTTCTTCCTGATAATCAGGGAGTTGGATTCGTAAAAGGGAAAACAGATTCTGTTTGCTCACTTTTATCCAGTTTTTTCCATTAGCGACAGGTTTTGTCTTAACTTTATTAGGAAGTCGATTTCTTTTCCATGCCCGATATTCTTCAACTACTTCTTTTTCGTCCTTGGGTTCAGCGAATCTAAGCTGCATGGGTTCCAGCTCCTCATTTTCGCTGTCCGTTTCAAAAGGTTCGTGTTCAGTGTTCACGTCCGGAACTTCTATTTCATTTCTTTCTTCACTGTCTCCTTCGCGTGTTGGATACATACGCGACAATGCATCTGCGGCTGTATTCTCTTTCCCTTTTATATATTCGACTACATATTGGTAACCCTCGAGCCGAAGTCTCCATCTGAGTAGTTTGGACGCTGGATCTTTAATATTGAAGAGCCATTTCAGGGCCTGATGGTCTGTTTGGATGATGAACTTTCTTCCTAACAGGTATTGCCTTAATCGTTTGACTGCCCAGACTATAGCAAGCAGTTCCTTTTGTGTTGTGTCGTAATTCATTTCAGGTTTACTGAGTGTCCTAGAAATGTAACAGCAGGGATGACCTTCTTGAGAAAGGATGGCCCCGAGACCTACATTTGAAGCATCTGTTGTTAAAACAAATTGCTTTTTGTAATCAGGGTATCTCAACACTGGTGATGAGCATAAGCAGTTCTTTAGATCCTCGAAGGCTCTCTCGCAATCTGATGTCCATTGAAAAGGATGATTTTCTTTTGTAAGGTCAATGAGTGGCTTAGCCCTCGTGGAAAAGTTCTTTATAAATTTTCGATAATACCCGGCGAGTCCCAGAAACGATTTCACCTGTTTTGGATTTGTGGGCGTTTTGAAGTCCCTTACCGCTTGAATCTTATTGGGATTTGGTTTTACCCCTTCTGCTGTGATTACGTGACCCAGATATTCCAACTCTGGTCTGAGATACTCACATTTATCAGGCTGTAACTTCAATCCCGTTTGTCGCAGCCTTTCGAAGAGTATGACGAGGTTCTCATTGTGTTCCTTGAGGCTCGATCCAAAAACGACGATGTCGTCAAGATAAACGAAGCAAATGTTTCCTACCAAACCTCTAAGAGCTGTGTCCATCATCCTCTGGAAGGTTGCCGGCGAATTCTTAAGACCGAATGGCAATCTCTCAAATTCGAAATGACCTTGCTGTGTACTGAAGCCTGTATATTTTTTTGATTCTGGATCCATAGGTATCTGATGGAATCCGGAGCTCAAATCAAATGCTGAAAAGAACTTCGCCTTTCCTAAGTGGTCGAGTATATCATCAATTATTGGCAGCGGGTATGCGTCTAGGTCAGTTCTTTCGTTTAGCTTTCTGAAATCAATGACAATACGCCATTTTTTCTTTCCAGAAGCATCGGCTTTCTTCGGAACGACCCACAATGGTGAGTTAAAAGGAGATTTGGACATAGAGATTACTCGTTTGTTCAGCATCTCTTTGACTTGACGATTGATTTCTGCTTTATGACACTCTGGTTGACGATAAGAAGGGATGTTAATGGGTCTCTGATCTTTTAAGATAATTTCATGTTTTGCTAAATTTGTGCATGGAAGAGGATCTCCTTCTAAGGTAAAAATATCGTGATAACTTTGGACAATTTTATTTATTCCTTCTCGGTGTTTTTCTTCGATATGCGAGAGTCTTGTGTTTGCTCTAAGAAGTTCTAATCTCTTGGCTAATTCCTTCGTCGTAATAAAATGTACCCTCTCTTCGCGTTCGGGTTGAACAGTTATGTATTTGGGTTGAATTTCCGTGGTTGAAATCGTTATCATTTCTTCTGTCTGATTAGAAATCGGTATTCGTAATTCACGGTTCTGAATTCTGTAAATTGAGTCTGGAATATGCGGATGATCTGTAATGAGCATATGCCCCTGTTTCTTTTCTACTTGCATGGTAATTATTTTAATCGAGCTTTTTGGTACGAATAACCCGTCATCGTGCAATTCATGTTTAAAATTGTCCAATTGTAGATGAGTGTTTGGAAGGCTAAATTTATAACTATACATGAATGGAACCCCGATAATTCCATCTTCTGGTAGTGGAAAATCGTTTGGTACAATGACAAACACATGCTCTTTTCCCTGAAATTTTAATTTTGTTATTTCGTTTGTCTGGTGTTGGTCATTTCCCATAGAGAATACTTTCATAAACTTTTCACGTGGATGATTTGAATGAAGAAGCTCATCCTTGATTAGGTTGAGTGAGGATCCGCTGTCCACTAAAAGTCTTCCTGTTCTGTTTGTACCATGTAGGTTCGCTCTAATTGAGAATAGTCTTCCTGATATTGCGGAGACTCTGTCTCTGTTATCAGTTGCTCCTCTTGATAGTCCAGAACGTTTTCTGGAAGTTCTTCCTCCACCTGTAAATTGTGAACGCGATTCGGTGGACGGGACGTTGAGTGTCCTATCGGAAAATTTCGGTCTTTGCTATAGCATAGGGATTCGTTGTGTCCCGATCTTTTACAGATTTTACAGAACATTTGAAGTCTCTGTTGTAAAGGCAGAGAGTGATTTGGAGGGTTGTCAATGCTTGGGTACTTTGAAGCGGATGGGGCATGTTGGAATGCTGACCTAGGTTGAGCAAAGGCCGTTTTTGTCAGGGGCTTGTTACCGGGTGGTCTGACATTTGGGTATCTGCTGTGATGCTTTTCCCTATACCAAACCTCGGATTCTAAAGCTTCCTGCTGTGCTTCGTTCAAAGTATTCGGTCGCAGAGGGCGAACTTGTGCGCCGATTTCATCCTTCAAGTTCATTATGTATTTTTTTATTGCCGATTTTTCCTCTATTTGAATTGCTAAACGTCGCGATGTTGGGTTCGATTGTTCGTTTTGTACCGCGTAAATGAGTTCATTATAATGTTGTCGGAACCGCATATTATAATTTTGAACGGTTTCCATGCCTATTTGCTTGACGGATTCAAGTTTTGACCGACTCAACTCAACTGAACTGATTATACCTACATTTTGTCTCAAAGCGGAGAACAACTGATCGTAATCTTCTATTGAGCTGAAACGAATAGCGCGTTTTGCTTGATCTTTAATTTTTTCGGCTATGATGAAATCCAAAAGTAAATCCGGTTGTGAACATCTCAATTTCGCACGTTTAACTGACTTGATAAAGTCCTCGACACCGACATCATCACGTCCTCTCAATTCTTCGACGGTTCTGATGATATCCTTCGCGGGAATGGACGTTGTCGCGGGAATGGGTGTTGCCTGTAAACGAGCTGCTTGAGAATTCGCGAAATTTCTTTGCCGAGTCGGGGATGGAGAGCTGCTACTAGACTCTCGACGTGGAAAACGATTCATTCGCACGCTTTCTTGAGGACGTTGGGTTAGTGCTGGTGCGTTTTGCCTGTGATTTTCACCCAGATCCGTTCGATTATTTTCCAATTGGGGGAAAAGATGAATTTTCTAATTTTTCAGCATCGATATTTTCGCAAGGGGGATCTTTTAGTGAATTACTCCCTTGCGGAGGAGGAGACGTAGTTCTGAGTTTTGATGAATCCCCATTTTCGCATGAGGTATCTTTTTCTCTGGTGTTGTGACCAGAGCTCTCATCTTCCGTTAACAACAAATTACTCTGTTTAGCGATATACTCGATTTCACTTGCGCGCTGAGCATTTTCACTGTTCAAAATTCGCAACGCTTCTTTTATCTCTTTTTGGGAAGTTTCCATACTAATCAATTTATCGATGATAAATTTCATAGGGTCATCCATCGCTGTGAGTGCTTCTTGTAAACCGGACTCTATATTTTCGCTAGACATTTCCCGAGCCGTGAGGAAAGGATTAGAATCGGGATTAAGGTTGCCTAAAATACCTTCACTTGTTTCCGATTCTTCCGTCGAGTAATCTACTAAATTTTTTCTATAAGCTGAGAACGCCAGTGTGAGGTAGTGTTTCTATCGCAAAATTATAATCTTGTTTGTTCGGATCACGACGCAAAGTATAAACAAAAAATATATATATATATATATTATTGATTTTATAAGCGAAACGTAAGCGTTTGTTGCAGAAAGAAGCCGCGTATTGCTTCTTACTATACTCAAATAATTACAATTTTCATCTAACTTACGCAACAGGAGTTTGAGAGACGCTGGCGCAGTTGAGAATCGATGGTAGGCCGCTGACGTTCGCAGGATCAGACGGGATGCTGTAGCTCCGTAGGCTGACAGCTGGCCGGAAAATCAGGAAATTCTTTGCCTCCCGCGGTGTCTCCTTTGAAGAGTGACGTCGCTCCTTTCTTAAGAGTCACTAGTACTTACAATAATTTGTACTATTAGCGTGATCTCTTTTGGCTAAAGATTAATCGTTTAATGATAATCTTTATATGCCTTGGTAGTTCACTTGCGCTATCTTTAAAAACCTCGTAGGTTTTCACAAATATGAGACTATAATGTCACAATTCACTAAACTTCACTTGAATGAATTAACTACACAGATTCTTTTTTTATCCCCGAAGAACGTCGTATCGATCAAAGGGATCGTGGCCAGGATCGCCAAAATTATGTGACGGTCTAGTAAATTACACTCTTTTTTACTTGAATATAAGATAGATATGTTTATTCGACCGAAAGATATACAGTGACCTGTTCGTAGACAGGGCGCAAGGACTACTGAGGCCCCGAGGGCCTTGTGTAGGCGTCGTAGGCAGACTACCCTTAGCTAGAATCTATGAGAGGGGAGAGTGGTGAAGTACAAGTATTACAAGTTGAAGTATTATAGTTTATCGGCGATAGCTGGAGTTCATTTGCGTACCTATGAACACAATCAAGCAGTGCCTTCAGTGAATAATGTTAATCCAGTTCTTGCACCTGCTGCACGGAAAAAATTTATCCTTGAAAAGTCACGAACTTGTAGCTAGGTCTCGGATACGAGATAAAAAAATGAAAAATTACATCCTTATTTCTATGAGAAATGTATCAATAAATTTCAAAGTTTAACACGACAAGTTCCTGAATATTTCAGACTGAAAAATAAAAAGGAAAATTTTTATTCGTGCGATTTAATTTATATTAATTTATAAATTCGCAACTCAGAAGATTCAAACCCACAAAGGCTGCTGAGTCACCAAGTTTCTAAACATAAACCAGAAGTGTGTAAACACGCACATCCATCGATGCACGAGTCCAAACAAAATAGGTATTTTAAAACTTCTAGCCACTCATCCGACGAGCTTGAAGCACACATACGAGTGCACACACGCACTGCGCCTTCGGGTGAGCTTGTGTGTGGGCCACGTACAGGCGAACCTATTTCCTAGTTCCCAGATTTGTCGGGCAAGCTCGAGAGTTCGCTGAGAATCTTTTCCCAATCTCTCGTAATACTTTTGTGATCATTCACGTAAAAAAAGTGATGAACCGTTTTAGAATTTTCACATCGAGTTCGTCAATTCTTTCTCAAAGTTCTTAGATTATTCACGAAAATACATCAATATCCGATGCATTTTTCTCATATCCGAGACCCGGCTACTAGTTCGTGACTTTTCTTACGGATAAATTTTTTCCGTGTGCGGGATTCAAGCTACCTAACCCTAAGTTTGATGGCGATTTTGGTAAATCGGCAGCCTTCGACGATGCATTTCGCGCAGTGGTAGATAACATTCAAGCTCTGAGTAATGTCCAAAAGCTATTTTACTTGAAAACGGAAAATTGCATGGGATTTGCTAAAAAAAGCTATTTCAAGATAAGCTTTCAAGAATCCATCATCATTTGCGAACGGTCTTCGAAGCTCCGATTTTTTAAAAAGGATCAAGCTCCGGGTTAAGAGAATTATCAATCCTCATTTAGGTCGTCCCCCCAAACCTCGACAATCTCACAAAGGGAGAATGGGAATCGAAGATTGTCTGAAATGAGGAATTGTCTACGATGGCCGAATTGACAAATTTTCTAAATGATAGATGTAAAGTACTAGAGTCTCTCAATGTTACCATAGCTTCAAGTAAACCAGTTGCATCAAAGGCTAACCTCAAAGGTCAAATAAATAGACAGGTTCCTTGTGCATCCGTCAGCGACTCGCCATGTCCGTTATGTAAGGAGCTTCATCCTCTGTATAAATGCGAGAGTCGAAATCATATTGGACCAATCGACGTCATCTACCTCAGTAGCGCTCACTAGCTGCCTGAATGGATTTAATGATCAATAAGTGTTGGCTACGGCTCGCATTATCGTTTACGATAGCCAAAGCCAACCTCGAGAAATTCGCGCCTTCCTAAATAAATGCTCTCAATCCCACTACATCAGCACAGAATTGTGCCAGCAGCTTAATCTGCTAAGAAGAAAGATTGATATTCAGGTATCGAGTATAGCTCAAACGCTCGTCAAATTCAACAATTATACCAGCGTAACGATAAAATCTCGATTTAACGCCTCTCATAAATATATACAACGTTTAATCACAGATTGCACCACGAAAAGGATTCCTACTCGATTTTTGGTAAAGATTCGCTCCCTATTAAAAAAAAATCAATTTGGCCGATTCTAGCTTCAAATCTCTAACGATCTACCTATCTTGCAAAAGATAAAATTAGCATGGATTGTAGCTGGCTCTTTTACCACCAGACCATCAACTTCTAAAAGTTGCTTATCCATTTGCTGTTTTTTGGCGGATAGCAAATTAGAGAAACAGGGTAAGCGATTCTGGTCCATAGAAGAATGTAGTCTACGTCGTCCTTACTCACAAGAAGAGCAATTTTGTGAAGTTCATTTCCTAGCCACACATCGGCGGGCGGAGGATGGACGGTTTGTTGTAAAATGACCTATCTCTACTTGGAGAATCCAAACTGATTGCTCAAAAGCGATTCTTATCGGTGGAAAGGAAGCTTTCGGAAAACCATAAGACACATGCTCTTCTTTAGAATTTTATGAAAGAGCACATGGATCTGGAGCATTTGTTTCCGGTTTCAAATGAACATCCAAATAAATTCGTGCGTTACCTTCCGCATCACTCCTTTCTCAAGGCTTCCCGTTCATCAACCAAACTTTGGGTGGCTTATGATGCCTCTTCTAAAACAAGCTCTGGCATTTCATTGAACGACATACTTCAAGTGAGCCCAACCATTCAACAGGATTTATTTTCCATTTTGGCTCGCTTCCGTCAGCATCCATACTTTGTAACTGCTGTCATACGCAAAATGTATCCGGAATTGATGCTCGATGCTGACGATCAGGATCTTCAATGGATCGAAGTAATTCGAAGAGACTACTACGTTGGTGACCTACTTTCCGGAGGTTCCACTAACCATCCTGACGTCATCAGGGAGGATCGTTTGAACTCCAGTTTTAATTAAGACTTCGGAAATGAGGAAATCAAAACTCTTGGATTAATTTGGAATCCTAAAGAGGATATCTCCAAAAATCAAGTCCAGCCATCGGATCAACCACTAGTCGTTACTAAAAGGATCATATTATCGACGGTTTCTCAAATCTTCGATCTACTGGGACTTGTGGCACCACTGATCATCAGAGCGAATATAATTCTACAGAAACTATGGCAACTCAAGATCGCCTGGATGACGCGATACCCCTAGATCTACATACTATCTGAACTCGTTGCCAGCGTCAAATACTAAAATTAGCAGAGTTGAAAATTCCAGGATTCGCATTGAGCGAGGAAATTCATTAGATTCAAATTCACGGATTCTCATATTCATCTTCGAACGACGACTACGACTGGAATACATCACGTACATCTTCTTTGTGTTAATGAAGAGTGGCACCTTTCAAACAGACTTCTTTACAGAGACTGGAATTATGTGGAGCCGTACTTCTGGCCAATCTGCACAGGAACGTCTGCCAAGCTTTAGACCTGAAAATAGAAGATACGCGCCCCTGGTGTGACCTTACAATAACGCTAGCCTGAATCAACAGTCTTTCCAATCAGTGGAAGACATTCGTAGCGAACAGGGTTAGCGAAATTCAACTATAGGTACCCGATGTCGTTTGGAGGCACGTCCGATCCAAGGACAATCCGGCTGACATACTCTCTCGAGGCTTAGACCCTGTGCCACTGTCTATCTCAGACCTGTGGTGGAAGGGGCCAAGTCAATTATCAAAGGACGAGGATGCGTGACCCAACACTGATATCAGCAAACTTTCAGATATGCCAGAGATCAAGAGCATCGTGTGGACAACAGCGGCCATAATCCCCGATTTCCAGATTCTAAGAAAATTTTCTTCTTCAAATAAATTAAAGCGAGTGGTACCCTATATTTTGCGTCTTAAAAACAAGACTCAAAATCCTCTTGCCAGACATGTTGGTTTTCTAACGGTCTCTGAACTCGATCAAGCCATGTAAGTATTGATTAAATTGTGCCAGATGGAGGAATTTCCTCAAGACTTGAAGTGTTTACAGCAAGAAAAAGGCACTCGACTCAAGTAGTAAATTATTGGCACTAAATCCTTATCCAGGCAAAGAAATAACCAAATAGGCAGTCGACTATCTCTCGCTGATCTTCCAGAGTCGCTGAAGCATCCGATCATTCTTCCCAGCAAGCATCAATTAGTTGAATTTTTGATGAAGGATGAAAATTACAAGAATGTCCATGTGGGGCCTCGAGGACTTTCGGCCTTGTTACGACTTCAATTCTGCATCCTCGAGAGTCAGAGGACAGTCAACAATAGTCTTCGAAAATGTATCGGTTGCCTCCGAATCCATCCACTTAACTTGAAGCAAATAATGGAAAACTTACCTACAATGTGGCTTGCTCCAGCACGACCATTTTTAAGCACCGGAATTGACTGTACTGGCCCTTTTACTATAAGAATATCGCAAAATGTAACTGAAAAAGCGTACCCTGGCGCTTTCGTTTGCTGCGCTTCAAAGCCAGTTCAACTTGAAGTGGTATCTGATGCTAGCTCGCCCACTTTTCTAAATGCACTCAAGAGATTTATAGCACGTTGAGGAAAAAGCGCTCACATCTACTCGGATAACGGAAAAAACTTCGTAGGAGCCGACAACCAGCTGAAAGTTCTCTCAAATTTTCTGAGTAGTGACGAATTTGAGAATGATGTTGTGAATTTTCTCGCTTGTCGTTCTATAGATTGGAGTCTCATTCCACCCGAGTCATCTCACTTTATAGGGCTATGAGAATCAGCCGTCAAATCAGCCAAGATGCACATAAAAGAGGTAATTGGTCTGACTTTATTGACCTTTGAAGAATTGTCAACGGTGGCTGCCGAGATTGAGGCTGTGTTAAACTTTCGGTCTTTATGTGCATTGTCTAACGACCCAAACGATTTGAACCCGCTAACTCCTGGCCACTTTCTGATTGGGGAGCCAATGACAGCTTTTTCTCAAGAAGACATCCAAGGCGTTCCTCGAAATAGATTCAACAGGTATGAACTCTTGACTCAAATTAAGCAACACTTTTGGTCGAGCTGGTCTAAGGAATATCTCTTTTTCTATCTCTGTTCTGCTCAGAGAGGATGATACGCCGCCGCTCATGTGGAATATGGGTAGAATCGTCGAAGTGCACCCGAATAAGGACGGCATAATTAGAGTAGTAAGTATTCAGACTGCAAGCAACGTCTTAAAGCGTTCCCTCGAAGGCATTTTGGGTTTGCCCGACAACATCAATTAAAGTTAAGTAGTTATGTAAGTTTGTAATAATTTATTTAAAGAGATTTCAGTTGAAAGATGTTACTTTCAATGCGGGCAGCTATTTTGGGATTTGAATATTTCATATCGTATTTTATTTTACCGCAAGCGACATTAGCGCCTCTTTATTAGAACGAAGTTACTAAAATGTGAAGAAGAGACAGACAACTTGATTACATAGTTCAAAAGTTCATAAATTTCATAGTTCAACATAGTTCAAAAGTAAATAATTCGAAATATTCAAAACTATTCAGAAAATGGATGGAAACTTGCACAAAAGCTAGGAAAAATTAAATAATAATTGAACGCGAATAAGCATAAAATTAAATGGAAAAGCGAAAGAGAGTGGCGCTTCCAGTGTTGCCAGATACACCTCATTTCCGCATTATACACCGCATTTTGAGACTTGAATCCGCAATCCGCATTTTGCAAGGCGGATGGGCCAAAACTCCGAATTCTGGACTTTCGATGGATTTCCCTGCCCAATGATGTGATGCGGACGGCACACTGGACCGCTAGCTACAGCCGTCAGAAGTCAAACGGGGAATAGAAAGAGAGGATAAATCGAGAAAGTCGACCTGTCCTTTTCTGAGGATTTATGAGCTTATAAATTCTATTATTAGGTTTATGTACAGAAAATTTATATAAAACTGTTCTAAGCATTATACCGTAGACCGAATGCAAAGATATTCGAAATATGTATGAAAAATCTCGATTCATGAAGGGCCCTAAATTATAGTTACAAATTGAAATCATAGCTGCCAGATCGCGGACCTTCGGAGTTTGCGCAGTAGAGTTCGAACTCTACTGCGCAAGCTCCGACGGCCCGCGATCTGCAGCTCTCGTTAAAATAAAAAGGTATTTTGTATTTATTTATACATTAAAATGAGTCTAATACGCTGCTATTATACAGCTAGAAGACTTTTCTTCAGTTTTTTAATAGCCATATGATTTTTACACCCATGTTTCCAAAACTCTGCATTTAAACAAAAAAATCCGCATTTTGGAGCCTGCTCCGTCGCAATTCCACAATTTGGGTCTGGCGACACTAAGCGCTTCATTCAAGATCCTTTAAGGCCTGTACATGCTCGGTTGCCAACGCCCACGCTGACGCGCATGTCTTACGCCACGCAGTTTGGAAGGCATTTCAAATTATACTCAGTTGAGGCGCGCCAGCAAATTTCATAGCGATCCAACTCTTGACAAGTGCCGCACGATCGCTTAGAATAGGAATTTACTGTTCATAATCATCCACAGGTCGTATTTCTTGACTACTACACGGAGAAAAAAATATGGCTATAATAGTAAGAACACTAGTCATGCTTTTGTCGCAGGCTTCATTCAATGCTTTTGAAGCCGTTATGCCTCGCGAAAATAGCTCGAACTTCGCCTTGCTATATTTGTAAAGAACTCACTCTATTGGAGTATGAGTACTCTTACAAAAGAGATATTAGGCCACGCCTACTCACGAACCTAACTTCACAGCAAGCACCTGTACGCGTGGCCTAACATCGCTTTTGCAAGAGTACTCATACTCTAAGAGGATAGGTTTTCTTACAACCGTAGTAAGGCAAAGTTTCTTTATGGTATGAGACATTTAATGCTAAAAATGTCTAACCTGATGCCAATATTGGTAGAAATTCATACCAATTTGGCAGATAAAGTTCCGTGCTGTATTATTAAGAGCTCAGCCTACTATAACAGGGAGATTTTTTTCTCCGTGTATAGCTTGAATCATAGCATCTGCACTTAAAGAACAAAGGTAATTCTGATAATATTTAACTCAATTATGATGAACAAAGTTTATAAACAAGTTCTATCCGGTATGTTTTTGGCATACAAAAAATTGTTCGCTTCACGGCAGTTACTGAGATTTTTCAGAAACTTGACAAATTACAGCGAAAAATTGGCATAAGTAAACATTAGATATTTTTATACAAAATTTCATGAAGAAATTCTCAAGAGATGAGTTTTTCTAGTGGCCAAATTGATTTTTCTGACAAAAAGTGATTAAAAATTGTCTTCAAAGGCATTTATATTCTTTGCACTTGATCAAACACAAACAGTATAGATCCTTGATAAAAATTTCATTAAAAAAATGTCTCAACCAGGCTAAATGAAATTTCAACTCAAATAATAATAATAATAATTAGTAGTAGGGATGTGGCGACCCCATCGCCCGAGAGCTCCGGCTCTTGCAGTCAGCCGCGTTACTTTGGGCTAACTCCTCAATGCAACGAATTATGCGTTTACGACACAATTATCGCGCAGTGCCACCCACAATAGGCCTCTCTCGGATGGAGGCCATGGTTCAGTTGGGAGTGGCAATAGGAACGAACCGAGGCGACGACCAGGCAATGACCCCGGACAAACGCGAGAACATCGATTTAAATGGTCGGACCAACTCAGGAGGGACCTTCTTACCTGTTGGCAAAGAAGCTCACCGGCGCGGAGAGGATTCATGAAGAGGTTACATGACCGTTGGGGCAATATGCACCCGGAATATTCTCATGAAACGCCTCAGTATTTAAGAGATCAGGTATCCTTCTTGCGAAAAAACGGATATGAAGCTCTTTATCAACAGGAAGAGGAGCAAGATCCTCCAGCGAACATTCCACCCGTTCCAGCAAGACTACCTTTGCAGATAGCCGATAATGCCAACATGAGAAGTAGGATATCTATCCACCAAAAAGTCTTCCTCAGGATGGACAAATTAGCTGAAGCTAATACTGCTCTTCGCGATTCGCTCCCCGAAGATGTTAATCTCTGGAATCTGAACTGTGTAGTTTACGAGAAGGCGGTCTCCCTGCTTAGCGACGATAGAAGTAACGATACTTCGGTACGTCTGAGTAAGACACGCGAGCGTATTGCACAGCTTCAGTTCAAACTTGAAACGGCGAGACGGCATGCATCAAATGTTCAGTGCGTGATTAGCTACATAACATCAAATAAAAAGTTCACTCCAAAAGTTAGGGCAGTTGCTCGAAACTTGAGGAAAGCAAATCACACGCTGAACAAGTGTAAACTGTTGACCATCAAGCAGCACTGGACGCAAAAAGTAAGATCTCTTTCAACAGCGAAACAGCGCCTTGAACGGCGAGTTAAGTGGATTCAGGAAAATTCCACCTTTTCTACTAATCCTTCCCGTCTGTTCAATAAAGCGTCATGTGTAGTTAAAAATCCGCAGAGTCGAGAAGAGATTCAAGTCTTTTGGGAGCAAGTATATGGAGATACTTATCAGCTAAATGAAGACGCTTCTGATATATCACTCTTTCATAACTTTTGCCAAAGGCAAAGGTTACAAGGTCCAGAGGAAGAGTGTCCACTAATTACTGCTGAAGAAGTGAAGAAAGTTATCGCTAGAACTAAGAACTTTTCGGCGCCAGGGCCAGATAAAATCAACAACTTTTGGTGGAAGAAGTTTACTTCTACGCACCAACATCTAGCTCGTATATTTACTACTTTCTTAAACGGTGAACAACCCGTCCCGCAGTGGCTAGTGGAAGGACGCACGGTATTGATCCCTAAGGCCGGAGATTTGTCAAGTCCAAAGAACTACAGGCCCATAGCTTGTTTAAACACCAGCTACAAGCTATTCACTGGCATCCTCAAAGAGAGGATATTGACATCTATCGAGCCGGTATGGAGTGTAATAGTCGAACAACGTGGATGCAAGAGAGGGCTGGCAGGTTGCAGGGAGAACCTGTTAATAGACAGGTGTATTACCCAGGACTCGATCAGGTATCGACGCAATCTGTCCATGGCTTCGATTGATTACCGTAAGGCATTCGATAACACGAACCATGAGCTACTTATTAAGCTGCTTGAGTGCGTGGAAGTGCATCCAAAAATAGTGAGATGCATAAAATAGCTTATGCTCTTGTGGCGGACAAGATTTGTTATAACATCTGACAAAGGACAAGTAACTACAAGCTAATAATAAATATAATATATATATATATATATATATATATATATATATATA